>WBNH01010547.1:15309-66796 GCA_013401255.1 Urocolius indicus | reverse complement strand
CTCTCTCTCTCTCCTGTTCAGCTTAGGAGGGGGAGTGATATTATGACTGGGTGGGTATTGGCCTAAACCACCACAATCATGAACACACTCTTCACAAGTTCAATCAAGACACACTGCATTTGGCTTACATGCAAGACTGGGGTCAAGGCATGTATGCTCTGTTCTCATCTCTGCTGCAGATCTGCTAGATAAGCATGAGTCAGGCTCTGCCCTTTAGTTTCTTTGTCTATAAAACTTAAACATACATCATCAATTTAACAGTCCATGACACATTACAGTTTGAGTTCAGCCATGGCCTCTACTTCAGAGGTTTCAAACCAAGTGGCGTTTTAAGGTGTATTTGGAAATGATGTGAAAATGTAGTGATGATTATATTAAGTCAGTGAAAGAAAAAAATTAAAAAAAAAATTAAATATATTGTGTGTGCTACTTCAAGTTCATCAGCTCAGTTATTGAAAGTATTTTTTTCAATAAGTCATGTCTCATGGCAAATACACTGCCTATACCTGTACTGAAAGACCATAGCCAGTTATCTGTGTTTTAGGAAGCAGAAGGCTTAGAAACATGTCCATATTTCACTTTTGTTGAGTGTCTCATTCCTTTCTTCTTTCAAGAGTTTTGTCAGTTTCCCTCTAGGACCAAGAGCTCTAATGTACCTTCTTCCCCGCATTGCTCACTGCCAGAAGGGTAACGAGGCCTGACTTGAAAATGCTGTGTGAGTGACAAGCAGCTGAGCAGTCTGATTCAGTATATTGCCACATACAGCATTGTAAATCTGGCAAACCCAATTATACTCGAAGGGATAATGACAACTCCAGATGGAATGGAAAACTGTTTGCATGTAGATTTTGCTTCTTAACTCTTCTAGTCTTCCTGTAGTTAGTAGGCAGGCAGCAGCCTCCAAAGCTAACAGCGATACTATTGCTCTTCCAGCTGGAATGGAAGATAGATCTTCATGTGGGCCAGCTGGCTGTCTTCTTGCTGGCTATCTCCCTTCACCTAAGAGACCAAAATATGTCATCCCTGAGATATGACCAGACTCTTGGAACTTACATCTCTTTCTGGGAAAGAAGTAGCATTATTAATAATCTGTATATGCTTTGCTTCAGTGATATGTATATATTTTATATATATATATATACTTATACATTTTATCTATCCATCTTCATGCACAGATGTTAAAACCAAAATATCTACCAAAGAAACTTCAAGCTGACAAATAGAAATCCAGAAAAAGAACCAAGAAATGATGAACCAAGGTACTCTGTTTGTATTTTGACATAACTATCTTACTTCCTCTACCCTGCATATGTGGTAGTTTTATCAGTTGCATTGTTTAAATATGCAGCTAAAAACATTTTATATATACATACTCAAAGGCATTAATATTAGGATCTTCAGAGTATTTTCATTTCCTGTGTTTGGAGATTTAATGTATTGCTCTCCAATATGATACCTAGTAGTTTTTGTACTTATTTTGCTCTCTCTAATAAACACAAATAATAGAGAGAAAGATAAAAATGTCTTATTTAATAACATTCTTTCATAAGCACACTTGCTAGGCTCTGAAAACCACATCTGGAACAACGAGCTGAATGAGACTTTAAAACATTTAGTGATGCTACTGTTTGCCTGAATCTTGATTATGCAGAGGCAGCAATGTATCAGTCTGAGCCATGAATCTTTCCCAGCAATATACAGAATTCAGAGACAACTGAAAGTGATAAAGACATACAGCATGAGACCTATTTGGGTCTAGGCAAATGCTAGGGCAATTTTGGTGACATTTCGTTAAGTTACAAATGCTTCTTTTAATATAAATTTTTCCAGTCAATCCTGATTAGCTCCTTTTAATAACATGGGAAGTGAGTGGGGTTAATTTGCCTCTCCTCTTTTGGCTGTTCAAAACTTAAAAAGTGCTCAAATAAAACAATTTTAAAATTGTCCAAGCTTTCACAAATGAAATTAAAAGCATGACATAAGAGCATTAAAAAAATATGGTACTAAGCTCTTAACGGTAATCTGAGCTATCTACAATGCACAGGTTTATTGAAAATTATAGAGGGAACCCTTTTCTACGATGTCTTTTTGTCCATTGAATGACTGCTCCTGGTGGTTCCTAGTGCCTTATTTTATACTGACTAAACCAAGGAGATGTTTTTTTGGATAAACCTTTAAACAAGGCTCAGTATTTGTTTACAGAAATGAAAAAAAAAAACAACTTTCTTCTAGGGTAATGAATGAGGATGGTGGCAATGAAACTATTAGAGTCCATATACTAACTGAACCCTAGCTAGTCAAAGGGGCTAAAAATTTTAGGTTATTACAATCTGAACTAATTTACTGCTAGCCTTCTTGATCTGTTAGTGTCCTTAGAGCAATATGTGATCTATCACGTAATGACTGTATCTAGGTAACTAGTCTTTGTCATTGATCAAAGCAGAGGGCTTGCAAGAAAGATCTTAAAGGATATCTGATGCTGTTTGTGCTGAGGCTGCTGCTCATGCATTGCTTGGTGCTCTCACCTGTTCTGAACATTTGTCATTTGCTATGTCATTTGAGATGTATGATCTTCATCTTCTAAGTGAAGAAAATAGTCCCTCGATGTTTATTGCAACTGGCATTGTGAATAATATATGCTTAGACGCTGAAGATCAAGCAAAATAGATCACATTTAATAGTACAAAAAAAAAATCTCTAAGGCCATCATATAAGGCTGGTTTATAAGTTGACAGGAAATTTTTTTCTACATAGTCGAACTGATAAGGGTAGTTTGAAATATTTTTTTAAAAAATAAAATAAAAATAGAGTGTTTGCTCCTAATGAAGTGACCTACTTAAGGTCTCTACGTCTTTTTGCAAGTTTTATCTGTTTGCACTGGAACAGTTCTTAAAGTTACGTAGCACCTAAATTATTTTCCATACTTATTTAACCACAGCATCCTCAGAGAGATCTACAGAAATATATCTGTGAATGTATCCAACTGTGCTCCAACGGAGCACAGATCTCTGATGCTAAGTAAGATATCTCATGTTTGGATTCCATCCATAAAAACAGATGTATTGCAATTCCCAACTCCTAAGACTTCCAAACCATGGATTACATTGTGAAGGTTCTTTTTGAAATCTGTTGTTGGAGTTGACTTCCCTCAGGGTTACTGACAAGCACATTGTATTTTTGGAGTTACTCTGCTACTTAGATGTCATGGATATGATGTCTCTTTCTTTAAAACCATGAAAAAGATAAGTTATAACATGCCTCCAAATTAGTTCTTGGTGTGCAAATTTTCATGTTTGTTTTCTCAGAAGGGATTTTTTTTTTCAAAGATTTTCAAAGAAAATAATTTTACCTCTGAGTAAGCTGGACATGAAAAGGATTGTTCTTGACAAACATGCTCTCAGTGCTCCAGAAGTGTTTAAATCTGAAAACCATAGTTGTTATGAGTTAAGTCTCAGCCTCTAAGATAAGGTGTTATAAGCACACAAAAATGATATTAAACAGGCATTAATTAAGGCAGTGAGGTTAAGCATGTGGCTTTCTTGCTTCAAATTCTTACTTTAACCTTCACTTCTGAATGTCTCTGCCTCTGTCTTATTTTACTCTGCTGCTTTATGTCATCTTTCTTCTATTGGCCAAGAAGAAATGAAATAGTAAGGAACAACAATAACAAAAGGCATATCATATGTCTTATGTACCTTTCTTAAGGTGTAGAGAATGATTTACGTATGGAACATTCTTGGGAACCAACTTTTGGAGAAGAGATGGAGGAGAACCCTCCAGACTGTGGCCACAGTCCAGCATCTTCCATCCTTTCATCTTGCAGTTCTTTTTGTTATGCCGTATGCTTTGGGATTTCCAATGGGGATTCAGCTTCTTTATTTTGATTACTGATGTGCTAAGTTTTCTAAGACCATGTTAACAGTTGAAGTAAAGACATTAAAAAGACTGTCTGTTGGAAGAAGCTATCTAGAAAATTCTGAGACAAAAAGTATTATTTGTATTCTTCACATATTTGTATTCTACCAAATATTTGTGAGCATGCTTATTTTTCATGTAACTCCTCTGTGAAACCAAATGCTCCTTTCACTCTTAACTGTCTCATATGCTTCCTATCCTTTATCTTTTTATGAAGCTGACTTTTTTGATGTTATTGGTTTCTGTGGAGTTTCTTTTTGCTCATTAATTGTGGGGTGGGTGGTGGTGTTTGTGAGCAGTGGTGGTCCCTGTAAACAGTTTTCAAAACATTCCCCTAGCTCTGAGCTAGACCGACTTTTGACCTAGCTGGGCCACTCTGGTGGCTCTGTCATCACTATTTAAGAAGAAAACTCTGCAGCTGGAAGTTGGAGGAGTGGTATGAGATGGAGGCAACCACCTGGACCCCATGGTCATAGAAGGAGGAAAGGAAGAGCGCTGGAATTGGAGACTCCTGTGCAACCCGTTGTGAGAACACAGGCTGTGCCCATGTAACCCATTGAGGCTAATTGCAGGACTGAGAGCCACCAGCAGCTCCAGGTAAATGTGTGTGGATGGTCAGGAGACTATGTGAGGAGGTGGCTAAGGTGCAGGCCATGCTGGAGAGCCTTTGGGCCACAGAGCAGACCCACACAAGAGGCAGAGAGCAGCTGTGGCCCTTATGATGAACACATGTCAGAGCGTCCCGTGCAGGGCTGCCTGGCCTGTAAGGGATCTTGTGCTGGAGCAGGGAGGATCAGAAAGGAACCCATCTGCCTTGGGGGGAGATGAATGGCAGGAGCCACAAGGAAAAGGCTGACTGAAACCCCCATTCTCTGCACCCCTGAGCTCTTCAGGGAGGGAGGAGGTAAAGACACTGACATCAGGGCTGTGAGCCCAGAAAGAGGGGAGTGGTGAGGGGAAGCTGGTCTCAAAGGGCTGGTTGTGCTTATCATCATCATGTTACTCCGTGGTGTTTTCTGTTTGTTATGTTTTTGGTTGTTTGCAGATTAAATTAANCCTCCTTTCTTCCCTGGCCCAGCTCACTGCTCCCGATATCTCTACCTCCTCCCCCCACAATGGCTCAGGGGGGCAGGGAATGGGGAATGTGGTCAGTCTCTCACAGATGGGCTCTGCCACTTCTGTCTTCTCAGATGAGGGTGACTCCTGGCATTCTTCCCCTGCTCCAACACAGGGTTCCTCCCCCATAACACAGTCCTTAACAAACTTCTCTGGTGTGGGTTGTTCCCAGCAGCTGCGGCTTCTGCAGATACAGGACATAGACCTTGGTGAATATTTCTGGCATGGATTCTTTACCGTGGTTGCAGTTTCTGCAGTTATAGGGTCTCCATCTCGGGACAAGGCCTCTTCTGGACATAAGTTTGATGAGCTGCTTTGTTGTAGATTCCTTCCCGCAGTTACAGCTGTGAATGTCGGGACACGGCCTGCTCCGGCCATAGTTTTAAAGAAAATCACTGTCCCTGGCTCAGAGTCTGTAGTGAAGTGAATTGCTGCCCCTGGTCCAGGGCCAGCTGTAGCAAAATAAGCTGTTGCCCCTGGTCCGGGGTCAGCTTTATCAAAATGAGTCTCTGCCGCTGATGCGGAGTCTTCAAAGAAATGAAAATAAATCTCAGCTTCACCAGTTCTCTCCACAGAATGCAGGGGAGTCTGCTCTGGTACAGCTCCTCCTCTCTTTCATCACTGACCTTGGAGTCTGCATGGTTGTTTCTCTCCCTGCTCCTACTCCTTGCACCACCACAGCCAGAAGAAGAGACAGAAGAAGGAAGAAGCAGGAAGAAGATGGAGGAAGAAATTTCCTCTTCCGGCTTCTTCTTAAAAAATGATCGTGGAGGCATCTAATTGGCTCAGCCACAGAAGCGGGTCTGGCTCAGAGCTGAGGAGAGTTGCAAACAACTTCTTACAGGAGCCATCTTTACAATCCTTTCCCCATTACCAGAAAAGGCTGTCATGTCAAACCATAACAATTAATTCCTGTTTTCTTCCCCAGATTGACTAGTCTTGTCTGTTTTGCCCAGGATCGTAAGTGGCAATTTGAGCCCTCCCTGTCCTTAGGGGATTCCAAAAGCCTTTGCTACTTGTGGCTGACTATAGTCCTTTTTTTCCTTGACGGGTCTAAACCAGAACTAAACATGTTCTCTTAAATTAATTTAGACCTACAGGAAAGGTTTTTTTGTGTATGTAGGATTTACTGGAACACCTCCCCCCTACAGGTTTATAAGGCGTTGCCAAGTATCTGTTCTGTACTCCAGTTATGATCAGCATACTGGGACGTGTGAACACAGTGAACAAACTAGTGAACTCAGCTTATGGGGTGAATTTCAACCTTAATTTAGTTCTGAGCTTCCAAAGCTTTTCATTGATATTACAAAAAGCTCACTTACATTCTTAATTTCTTTACACTGTAAGTAGATCTGGCTAATATATTCCCCAGCTGTTTAATTTGAAAAAGGGAACTGTCATTTTGTGTTAAAACTGGAGAAGGAGCCCAAGGAAGATCTGTGTAATGATGAAAGTTTGTTCTAGTTCAAAGCTGTTGTTAATATTGGGTGTAATCCAAAATCTCCTTATGCGAGAGGAAATGCTTCCACTGATGTCATCAAATTTCAGATAGATCCAGTGTGTTCAGCCCACTGCTCTTTTGGCTGCTGCTGTGGTATCTCAGTGTCTGGGAGGATGGACTACACCAATGTTGTTTAGAGACACCCCACTGCAAATTGCAAGAGATAACCCCTCCCACTTGTATAATTTACTGTAATTCTCTGTTTCTTCCCCCAAGTATGTAATATGAGATATTTTTGGTTATGTTTTTTTTTTCTTTTCTGACTAGGCTTGTTTTCTTTCACTTTCATGAGGCCAGTTGTGCATGGTTTTGTGTAATCCACTAGAATTGTGGACAAGGCCTGTGTTGCCTTTGCTGCCTAGTGAGCAGCTGTCTGCTTAATATGAGGTGTTAGTCAGAATCTGATTACTGTATGGTCTCTTTGGACTCATTGTCTGAGGCTAAGCATGCTTCTTGGCCCCACCATTGATACTCTCTGTGCTTTTACATTTGAGAAAAAAAAAATCCAAAATTTTGAGAATCCAGGCAGTCATACAAAAGATAATGTATGAATAGAGGTTTCTAGTCATCTGCTCTGCTATTACTCTGTGCTATAGGCTTAGGCACCAAATTACAATCTTGGTAAGCGCCAGTAGAGTGTGACCAGCCCTGGGGCTGAGAGGAGCTCTCTGGTGAAGGGTCTGAGATCTCCTTTTGACTCCACTTGTCAGAGAAAAGTGCCTCCTTGGACTGTATCATGGCTGAATTAATTTCTCGGTTGTCTAAAGATCCTTGTTGCATCTTGGTGTTGCCAATCGTACTGTTTTCTGTTTTGCTTCATCTGCCTGTTTATCCAGATTTCACCTGTCTCTGAACTCCTCAAACTTCCTATTTTCTCTTCCATTTTGCTTTTGGAGAGAGTGGGACAGAGACCCCTGTCAGATTGTCTGCTGGTTAAAAGATGCCATTGTCCTTAGCTAGACAATCTCTCACATGGGTTCAGCAGACAGAGATACAAAAATGCTTTTCTTACTGTTAGAACAGAGCAAATATCTTTCCAATATCAAAGTGTTTTCTCTGTGATATTGAATGATTGTTTGATAACAGATCAGCTGTTATGGTAAAAGTTTGCTTTATGGACTATGTACTATCTTTGGTTCTGTGCTGGTGGGTGAAGAGGGTTGGTGTAAGTCAATTTCCTATTCTGAATTTCTTCTCCCACATACAAAAAAGGGAATAAAAGTGCTGTCTGCCTTTCTGATATGCTTGGAAATCCACTGCTGAAAAAATGTTGGTCTTGGACATTATCTATAATTGTAATCAAACTCATATGAACATTGTATGTTCAGGCAGCCTGATAGCATATATGGCTATAAACATAAAGAAATTAGGAAATTCCAACTCCTACCATAGATGAGAGATACTGCAGACCTTTTAAGCACAGATATTAGCTGTTCATTCTGTCAGTACATCAGAGAACACAATGAGCTGCATTGTTGCATATTATAATTCCTCTCTGTATTTAATTTCCCTGCCATGATTTTCCATTACCATAATGCTTTGGCCTGAATATAGAAGTAACAGCAAGGGACCAAAAACTGAACTCGGGTTTGGAGCTAAATGTCTTGCTGTACTTAGCACATTGCCATTAGTTTGTGGGAGAAGACTAGGATCTCACATTCCCTAGAATGTGGAATTGGATGGCACAATCTGACTTATTTTGAAGATACAGCTTCTCTTTTGATGTCTGTAATTATTAATCCTATTGTACAATTCTCTGTTGGACCATGAGAACCCTGAATGTCCTTTTGGGCATCAGATTGCTTCAGGAACTTCTATCTAAAATGTCATCTTTTTACTGTGTTAGAAAAGCAAAAAGGCTTTGTTTTCTCAAATAAACACACATAAGTTACTGTTGATTTAAACAATATTTTTTAGCTGTGTACATACTTGAAACATAAAGTGTCGAATGTGAATCTTTGTTATTTTCTAATTTCAGATATGTGAACTGGATAAATCAGCATGCAAGTCTGTAGATGAGCAAGGTTTCAGATCTACCTCCAAAATTGCAGCTGTTCCTTTTGCTAGTCTGATTTCTGTTGCTGATCTTGAGCAGACACCTCAGAACAGTCCAAGGACATGTACATGTTGCCATCTGATAGACCTAGATTGCAAAGAGTGGTTCATTGAAATGAATACCGCCTTCTTCATGATACTTTTATCTTATGATTTATTGGTTCTAGTCTTTGAGATCAATGTAGTAATCTTAAAACCCTCAACATCTCTTAACTTCATTTAATATGTGTGACACAGAATATTCCTGATAGAATCCTCCTGCAAGAAAAAGAAGAAATGTCTTTATTATAACTATACTGGCTCATGCTCCTTGGTAAAAGAGCAAGAAGGTTACAAATTGTGTAATTCATCAACGTGGAAATGCTTGTGCAACATAGTTCTGCTCTTCTGTTTGTCTGTATCATGATACTAGCTTATTTAATTTCACTGTTTTTTTATAAAAGGTCAGAACAAATGCTTGTTTACAAGTGAAGCAGGTTACTCTCGGTATAAATCAAGATAGTAAAGTGAAGTTGGGACACTTCTTTTTCCCTCTTGAACTACAACCATTTCATGCTGCTGTTAGTAATATTAATAATACAGGGACTGTAGAAGTACAACCTTGATAGAGGTCTTAAAAGGATTATGACAGCATTGTATTACGGACTTCAAATACACTTGATGAAGTGGTGTAAATTTTCCTGAAAGGGAGCCAAGTCTCAGGGGAACACCTTTTATAAAGTTGTTTTTTTATTAATAGATTTGAGCTGTCAATAGCAGAAGACTATTTGCACTATTCATATACTTTCTTGTGCAGTTCACACAGAAGCATACTGGAGCAACAGTGAGAGTCCAACTCTCTTGTACACCTAAATCTACTTGGAAGTGGATGACCATGTTGATGCAACTATGATTTCTAGACAGGTGTTGGGATACTCCTTTAAGATCCTTTCCATCAGCAGATGTGTTACATCTGTAATTCCTGTCTGCATGTAGAGGCCACTTCATCTCTTGCTGTCGTCTGAGTTATCCACTGCTGCTTAATGGACACATTCACCAGCATCTTGGTGTCCTCAGTTTATCAGTTCTTGAGAGACTTTCATGTGCTCTCTTGTGGCACTTGTTTCCACTTTTTATCCACCATTTTTTGATAATGTTTCCTCCATCCACAAGTGTAGATCTCTGGGGAGCCCATTTAGGCAGTCTTGTGCAGAGGATTTTTCATGACATAAGCAGCACTGTTGAGACACCAACTGTGACTAAGGGAGACAGAATGTGTGTGGGAGAAAGGAAGTGACCTTGTTGTGTGGCTGGGGAACTGGGCCACCACATAATACTGACTTGTATTGCACCTGGCAGGAAGCCTGTAGCAAGGCTGTAAACTGAGTCCAGGATGTCTGTGTCCTCCTTACTCAACCCTTCACTTTCAAGAACAACCGTCTCTGCAGTTTTCAGCTCTGTTGCTTATCTTGCTCTCCACTTAGCGCAAGTCACGGTGTACTTGCTTTCCTGGATTTACTGACACTGGAGATAGGCTCAAAGACCCGAGGTAAACCTCAAAATGTCTGAGATTGGGTCTCTAGGGCCTGGTTGACACACTCTTACTGTAACTCAGCTTGAGACATTTGTTTCTCTCATTGAATGACTGATATTTCTTCTAATCTTCAATGCACAAAGTGTGGACAGAAAAGGAGGAGCCCAAATACTTATGGCAGGTGTCTGAAGGGAATAATTACTTAGAACAGTCTCTATAATTCTTCCACCTGATACACCTAAAGCATTTGTGAGAAAAGAAGGAATAGGCTAACCATCAGAAAGACATTAAATTCAAAAGGAAGACTCTAAATGATAAAGAGAAATTATTATTGAGGCTATAATTCAATATATTATGTTTTCAATATGAAAACACATCATTCAATATGATTCGACTTTGCAGGAGTCGTTTTGTTTTAACAGCCCTTATCTTTCTTCTATTCTCCAGTCCAAGCACTGAAAACAGCAGTTGGCAAACCCTTGTTTTCATTTTGCTCTAAACATTGCTAATATCTCTTTAGATGACACTGACACCTAAAGTGTACTTCAATACAGTGATTCTGACTATATTGATTTTGTGGTGATGGGATCAGCATTAGATTCCACTAAGGATACAAATCATGAACAGGTCTGACATTGTAACCTAATATTAACCTTTTCTCTGGTTCACTTTTTCAATCTCTGGAAGCTCGTTAAGTTTTATAGAAGAAAGACTATGTGAAAATTGCTTTTATCTTTAGGTAAATTCCATTTGTGTAATATAGACCTTATATAAGAGAGGTTATAGCTTGACCATGAAACATTTTCTGGTTTAGAACATGTCATACTGTGTTTTGAATTAAAAACATCTGGACTTGGCTTCTTTTTTTTGCACAAGGGTCTGATGCTGCACTGTTAACAGTTGTAGGCTCAGGTCTTTAGTCAAAACTATACAACTGGGAAATGTGTACCAGATCCTCAAAAGAGATGAATAAATTCCTGACTCTTTCTTCACCCCAGTTGAAATCTGGGTGTGGAAAGGTACTAGATCAGTCTGTAAGATGTGTTACCTGCCCCTATAGTAACTGATGCAATCTCCTGAGCCTGTCCAGGAGTTGGAGAAGACTCTGCTAGGTGCAGGTAGTTTCTTAGTGTGAAGGTCAAGAGAATTGGAGGCAATTGTGGTGAAAACTAAACCAGAAAAGTTGTGATGAGAAATCAGTCTGTGTTTTTTTCTTGTGTTCCATTGATTATTGCTATTGATTCACTGAATCAAAAGCATAAAAATTCTTTTAAATATCGGTAACTTTAATCATCTGTAGGTATTTTTTACTGAATTGTCAGTTAATTGGTGTCATATTTAAATATGATTTTGGTTAAATGTTGTTCCTCCTTACCATTAAAATAGACCTCAGGTTAGAGCAAAGTATTTAAAGTGGCTTGGCAGTGCTGTTTTTTTCAACCCACTTTATGCTGGTGGAAGGAATTCCAGATGAAGTCTTAAAAGTATTCTTGAGACTCTCAACTTTGTCCTGATGTACTTCAAAGTGACTATAACAAGAAACCAAATAAGATTAAACCATGCCTGCAAGAGGATGTTATGCAGAGCAAGAATGAATGAGATGATCAAATTGTATGCAATTAACTGAATTGGAATTCCTCCTTGAGATACAAGGGCCGGATGACATCTATATTTGATGAGTAAACAGCCTATTGCTGACACTGGTGTGACGCAAAGAATAAAAGAGGGTATATATAGATACCTTTACCTGATAGTAAACTTCATATTTCACCACTGATTAAATATAACATTATTAGTTTTGACTATGTCACTTGCAGCAAATTATTCTCCTGTTTCTGCATGAAAAGCCACTGGACTTTCTGGGAAGTTAAGAAGAAAATGATACCAGAACTTGGCTGACTGTAAAGCGTGCAGTAAAATTTTGGCTGTCAGATGGAACACGTTTGAAAGGTTTTGTTGGATGTGTTTTGATTTAGGAAAATTGGTGTTCTCTCCTAAAAGGAATTATTTGAGTCTTTGCTTTTGGAGGCCAAGAGCAGGAACAGAATCTAGGCAACACTGAAAGATTTAGAACATCAAATTCATGTCAGGTCAGAAAAGCAGAAAGTGGCAATTACAAGAAAGCACTGTGAGTTGTTTTTCTTTTTTTTTCCTCATGTAATTCAGTTGGGAGCCCTTTTTCAAGCAAGGCATGTGATCAATAAAGTCTTGTTCTATTTAAGTATTATAGAACAGCTTGACTAACGTTCCCCCACACTGTCTCAAACTTCCTATAGACAGAAAAGGAGACAAGTCTCAAGGTTGACTTAGTTCATAGCTAAAGGTGAGTACCCAAAAATGGAAGGAGAAAAGTGGGATGGTTCCATCAAAATCCTTAATCAAAACAGTGAAGTGTTACAACTTTGAAATGTTGAGACTATTTTTAACATTGGGACTTGATTTGCTTAAGGGTGCACTGAAATCGATAAGATTTAATTCCCTTACTTCCTTAAGCATTTTCATGAGTTGTGCTGAATTTCAGGGTAAAATGCAGGTTCTTTGCTATATTTGTAAATCTATGGAAGGCTGCATTTGTGTTAGGGCCATGAAGGTGGTTATAGGCCTTAATGACTAGCCTTACCTGTGACTTCCACACATTAGTCTTTAGACTCTGCTCTGAGCTACACTGGAGGAGCACTAGTTTCTAATGCAGCCACAATGATGTCCTCCCTGGACACAGATCCCATTGACACACACCTCAACCTGTGGTATGGGTTCTTGACTTGAACCTGGACGTGCCTTATCACCATGATATTGCCATGGACTTAGACTCTTGGTTGGACCTGGCCACTATATTTGGATCTGTCCTGCTCCTCAGCTCAGAGTGCTGGACAGGCCCTGGCTAGTAACACTCTGCCCTGCTACTTGCCATAGGGGCACTTTGCTAATCCTGACTCAGCTCTCCTTAGGGAAAAGATTTACTCTTGACTCTCCCTGACAGGTTCTTCTGTGTTTTTGGTTTTGGTGTTTTTTTTTCCTTTTTGTTTCTTTGCTTTGTTTTTGTTATTTTTCTTATAATAAATTGTATTCTACAAACTTTTCTCTTAGTCTGCTGGCTTCACAGAGATATTTGAATTAGATTTGATACTCAACACTTAAACAATTAGTAATAGATGAGCAGGAGAGAATCCATAGTGAAACCAGATTTTCCCCTTGTCTCTATGATTGGATATTATTTGAATTTTTTTCACCTAATTCTCTTTTCTGAGCTTGACTGTTTCAAAGATTTTTGTGTAGGTCTCCTATTATAGATCCCCATTACTCATTCCCTAAAGACCAGATATAATCCTTTCATCTAACTTACTGCTTCAATTCAGCACAGCTTTAGATAGATATCTATGTAATCTCTTCACGGGCTGGTCAGCAGAATCCCAGTACTTACTCGTACAGTGATCTTTCATATTCATCATGTGAGTTTTCATGTGCTTAGATTTTAATAATTGTAGTAACCTGGAGAGAAGATAATAAGCCTCCAGGAAGGCAAATATTAATCTTTGATTTTGGGGTATTTGCTGAAAACATTTAGAATTGCATATCTACCCAATTTTAAAAATTTACAAGTTGAACTCCGTTTGGTTGTTTGCATAAGAGAGCACAATCAATGAAGTAGGACTTGTGTGAGGGTAGTTTCAGTGAAAGTTAATTACAGATAATCAGGAAACAGACAAAGTACACAATAATGAATCTTAACGCCACAAAGTTAATGAGAATTTTGTCATTGATTTCACAGTGGACTAGACTTCATGAAAGACTTGACTTACAGAGAGGAAATTTTCCTGATGAATAAGTCAGTTTCATGTTACTATTTGATGAAATAATTTTAGTAATTAAGAATGTGTGAAGAGAGAGATTTATTTGCAAATAATTCCAAATACAAACCAAAAATTGGAAGAATAAATCATTTGCTTTGTTCAATTCTACTTCTTTGGCTGTAACTTCTGGCAATAGCAGTATCACTAGCACTCTGTGGCTGAAGAAGTTAACCTGATTGAAGTGATACAGTTAAGTTCAGAGCAAAAGCTGCAGGTTTAATTATTGCACAATCAATAAGCTTGTAAAAAGAAGCACAGTCCATTAACACTTCCTGTTTTTATCGCATAGAAGAAGCTTTTCAGGATTTTTGTGGGTTTGGTTTTTTGGGATTTTTTTGTTTGTTTGTTTTAATGAGCTTAAGATCTTCAGATTTGTAAGAGTGTGAATCTGAGATAATTCCATAAGGAGGAGAGATGTTGCATGGCCAAGACTGCAAATGGACTTCTCCCTTCGAGCAGAGAAATTCTTGCCCCATGTATTTCTTTGCAGAACGGAAGAAACTAGTTCAGTTACCGTGAGTAATTTTACTGCCAGTCATTGTAATAAATAGAATAAAGCCTCTAGGTTTTCAACAGTGATACTTTACTGAGGTCAAGGTTCAGAGCATGGGATTATTGGTGGCTGTGTTTAATATGGAAGTTCCTAAGGATAAATCAAGGGAGAGACTTTGTGAGACAAATTTCTGTAGATATGAGGAATTAGGCACTGCAGGTGGATGCAGAGCTGAAGAGGAAACACATAACTGTTGAGATGAGAGAGAAAAGTAGTGACTGCAAGTCATGAGGGAGTTCCCTGGTTCTTATTGCATGAAGTGGAGCTGTAAGAGGTATGATGGACTTTAGAAAGGCTGAGCTAAAACAAAAAAAAAAAAAAGAGAGAATAAGGTAAAACTGAAATAGACGTGAAGGAAAAGGAAGGAAACAGGCAAGATGGGACAGTCAAGTGCTCAAGAAAACCGAATCACTGGGGATATTTACATGTATAAAGTTTAGTCTCATGAGGCTTTATTCTCATATTTCTAACACTTGTGTATAACCACTACTCTGACTGAGGAAGTTGTTCATATCCTGTGGTGGAAGAATCAGCTCCAGGCCTCAGCTCTAGCAGAATTTGCTTTTGCTGGATAAATAAACTTATATTAGCTGCCAACTAAAAATCATTATCACATGAGTTTATGTTATGCTTGCTCAGTCTGTGATGTATGAAGTAGATATTACCAACTCATCTCACATAATCTGCCCAGCGGGTGGCTAATAGTGACTTCAGGCAGATTTACAGTGCAGGGCTCTTGTGGTTTTGCCTGAGCCAGTCTTTTGGGGCTTACATGGGTAGCTTCTTTAAACAAAGAGTTGCCAGAAGCTTACCCTGTAGCTGCTAGGGCTAATAGTAGTAAATTTTAAGACGGTCCCACAGCTCACGAAGGCTTGGATAACTAGTGATTGAGATAATGTCTCTGTGAATAACGTATTTGAGAAGGAGAAGTTGCTGCCCAGTTGCTAAAGGGCGGCAGCAGCAACAGGGAGTGAGAATGTGAAAACATCTCTGCAGACACCAAGGTCAGAGGAGAAGGAGGGGGAGCATGTGCTTAGGCCCTGGAAGAAAGACTCCCCTTTGACCTATGGATGAGAACCATGCTGAGGCAGGTTATCCCCCTACAGTCCATGGAGGCCACTGGGAAGAAGAGACCCACTCTCAGCCCGTGGAGGACCATCCGCTAGAGCAGGCGGATGCCTGAAGGAGGCTGTGACTCCATGGGAAGCAATTTTAAATGAATGAGAAGAATACTAGAATAATTTTTCCACATTCTGAAATGAATATGGGTTTTCTACATCATTTCCCAGTAGTCAGTACGTCATCATGGATTATTTACCTTTGTTCAAACAAGCCAAGAAATAAAATTCAGTGCAAAAAAGTATATTTTGGGCACTGTCAGTCTGTATTTATCCCACTACAGAGGCCACTTTGAGAAGTACTGGAGGTACCCATTTTTCTGCCTGCAGTAGCTTTCTTGGTTATTCTTTTAGCCAGATGCCAAGGAAAAAACCAACAAACTTTAGATACTCCTAGGAATGATGACTGGAAAGGAAGATGATAGAGCATAACTGGATTGTACTCTTGCAGCTGAATTGCTATTGATTTTGGAGAATGCAAAATCTCATTGCAAGACAGGCCTTTCTCTAGCCCTTGGTTATGCTCTGCCACCTTGCCTGCAAGGGGCAGGGTAGTAGATTGCAAAGGGCTTTGCTCTTTCCAAGGTGATGGCTTGTAGTGTGCATGTCTGCTTTCTACAAGCCTGGTTGCTATAGTATCTATTTCTGATTAGTCCTCATTCTATTGCAACCATTAGTAAACTTTATGTTGACTTCAGTTGTATAGAACTATGTTGTAGTACAGCAAACTGGTGATGATTGTGTATTAAATCTTGCAATATAGCACCTATTTTCAAGGACACAGAAGGATCTACTGTAGAAAAATATGACTTAGTCCGTAGAAGTCCAAGAAGCAGAAACTTATTTGAGTCCAAAGTGTATTTCACAAGTAGTAGAAATGTAATTCCAATATTTGATTTTTAGCATTTTAAAATTTTATCTTTCAGCTACAGATTTTTTTTTTTTAAGGGAAGTAGATTTTTGCTTACCTGATTTTATTTTGTGTATAAGGAAATAACATAATAGAAAATGTTTTTGTCAATATTTTGCTTATACAAAGAATTTGACCAAAGAAGGAATAAGTTCTTTATCAAAAAAACACAATATACAATCATTGATTATTGTACAGATATTACAGCTTATGTATAGCATTCAATCCAAATGAATAATAGTGACAAAGTTAAAATTTTGTATTTCTTTATTACTATAAAGGGTACAGGACAAAGGAAAATTTTATTATTTCTGGTTTAACTCTTATAGGATCATGCAAAACAAATGTATGCAGTTGTAAATTGTTTCCTTAGATGGGTTCCTCTCACCAATAGACCCTTCTGTTGAAAGATATTGTTTTGTTGAGTAGCCTATAGATGTCTCACAAGCATATTCGTGTTCTTTGTTCTTGAGAAAATATTTTGTTTCTAGGCTGTATTAACACAACTTGTTTCTCTGTGTAGTGTATGTATCTGCATAATTATGGAAATATGTCACAAATAACTCTACAGGATGTAGCTTTCATTTTCTTCTGTAGAGATATGAAACAGTAGTATAACTGGAGAGCAATATGTAGTGATATCTTTAACTTGCAAAGACAAGGTGTCACATCTAATACAGTACAAATCTGAGAGGGTAATACAACATGACAGCACTGAGTTCAGACTCTGAGTGCTCAGGTATACATTGGGATACGTGTTGGAATAAAGCCGGAGACAGTTCAGGAAGCAGAAGACTTGTGACATAAGGCTAGAGGTACAAAAACTGTACTCTCTTATCCTTTTGAGTTGTATGTTAGCAATGTTCTGATGGCAAAGAATCGGATTTTTTTTTTCTAGACTTCTTGCTAATTTGTTGTTAAACCCCATGATATTTAAAAGTAACTAACATGCACTTCATATTTCACTTAAACATAAATTTAAAAAATTTGTGGGTTTTATTTTTTTAGAATTAAGTTTTCTATTTATTTAGTAAGATATCAGGTTGTGTTTGACTGTACAGGTAGTGGTTTACTTTACCTCCAGTTGTGTTCATTTTTGTGATGTAATGTACAAGAAAAATGGAATGCGTTCCCTCTTTCTTTTTCCTTTATGGTTTCAAGAAGAATCACAATAAAAGTATAGAAGGTAAGGGTGATCTGAGTTCAAGATATGTCTTGGACCACTCCCTGTGGTCCAAGTGATGGTCACAGTACATGTGATCAGCTTGAGGTGCTGTCTCTAGCAGGCTCCAGGAACTCTGTCATAGGTTCAAAAGCTTCGTATTCCTAGGATAAACTTAGTGATGCATAGCTGAAAGAATTTGTATTGTTATTAACAGATATGAGCAAGGGAACTTATTAATCAAGTATTTAGGAGGCTACAAAAATCCTAAGCAACTGGATGCTTGAATTTGGTTTGTATTAAGTTCAGTGCCAGTGAACATACCTGTGTTTGTTGAGGGGTCAGTTTTAGGAATTAAACTTGACAGATAAATCTAGAATAAGATATTTTTACAGAATATTTACGACTTAAGGGTGAAAAACTTTCTGATTTTTTTCAGAGTCAAATGTCAAGTCTTGTCATTCAATACACTTTTTCCTTATGAATGACTTTTGTTTCATGTTTCTAGTCAAAGCGTTCAGCAGTAGCAGGATGGGAAGGCTATCCCAAACAAGGCTTCTGACAGTACTCTGGAAAACTACCGAGTGAAAGTCTGTCCGCCTGGAGGCATGTTGGTAACACTGGCACAAAGGGAACTAGAAGGTACCATCAAATCATTAAGAAGGTGTATGTGCCAGTGCTTGATAGTGCTGTCCAACTCTCTTCTACATAAATGGTTCCTTTTTACCAGAATGAAGCATGATCTCCATCAAGGTGATTATAGGTTTTACACAACATCTAGGCAGGAATGCCAAAGTTTGATTAAGTAGAAGGAAATAATAAAATTTACTATAGGGAAGAATTAAAATTCCTTAATCCACTTTCCTGGCCACATATTTAGTAAGGACTGCTTTTCCTTTTCTACCCTTGCAAAAGTGGAAATTCCCTCTTTTCTGAGTGACATAAATACTTCTGGAATAGGTCAATGCAACAGCTTCTCCCTGCCAAGCAGAGTACTGAGTGTAGCTGGGGGAGCATACAGATTCTACTTGTATGTCTGGGGCACAGTCTAGCCTCTTGTGGGAAGATGTCCATGGCTCACTTGGGCTTCTTCTGGAGCACCTAGACATAAGGCTTGGTTCTAACATAGTGAGCATAGACCCTTCACTTGTGATAGTTCTGTGTCTGTCAGAAGCATCTACATGAAAAAGTTCCAGCAGAGACTATACATTAATGCTTTGTGGTCTGCAAATAGACTCATGGGTTGTGCTTCCTGAACCCCTGCTCTAAAAAATATTATTTTTGCCAGAAGATGTTGCATTCCAGGAAACTCATATGTAAGTAATCCCAGTTTCGGAGGCCACTTACAAACAGCAGACTGTTTCTGGAAGTACTTTTAGGTATATGCTTTCTCATTCTTTTACCTTGGCCTCTTTCCCTTCTCCTTGATTTGCCACTTGAGAATCTACATAAAGTGAAGAATGCATCACATTCAAAGGAAAGTTCCTGGAGCTGAAATGTTGCAGCTGTTTTGTCTCTGTGGTCTTTTAATCAGAGTTGCAGTTTGTGTTAGCTGTGCTGAGGACAGTTAAAAGCCTCGGAAAAAGGTGCTGTTGGCATCTGTGACACAGGGTACCACTACTTTGCTACACAAGAGGGGATATGAGCTCTTGAGAGCTGAGAGCACTGTAGACTTTATCAGTGTGAGTAAATACAACATGCACAACCCCATGAGAAGATAGCTTGAAGACTTCAATCTGATGACTGCTCTTAGGGCAATTAAACATGAATTTTAACTTAATGAAGGCTTTCGGGCTCTGCAAGACATCAATGTCCTGTCTGATTTCACTGATGGAAAGTATCCTAGCTGGTAAACTTGTATCACCATGTGTGATTCAGAATGGATCTTTCCTGAAACAACTTTTCAAATACTAGAAAATAGAAGTTATTAAGTATTTGTCTTGGAAAGGAATGTTTTCTGCTAACTTTATTATGTGAATTATTAGAATTCTGAGATTATTTCCTTTCACATCCTCTAGTTGGACACTGCAGCTGGATACAGTGTGGAGAAAAGGAAAGTGAAACAAATCTGTTTTTGCAGGGTTGCTGTTTGCCATGAGCTGTGATGACAATGGTTGTGGTTCTGAATGCATTTGAAACTTAAAAGTTGACACACTTTTTATTCATTTGTATGTTGCTGTATGTAAGATGAAATACATTTCCCATCCCCTGCCCTCCTTTCCCCTACCATCATGTCAGTTTATAGACAGGGAGTTGTTCCAGATGTACTGTCTACATCTGAGAATATCTGTCTGTTCTGGTTGGTTTTTGGTTGTTTTTGTTGTGTGATTCTGTTGGAGGTTTTTTTTTGTGTGTCTTATCTTTGCATAGGCAGAAGAAAAAAACCTGATGTATCCTCGGAGCTGGGGGGCCAAATAGCTTTATATACTGTCAGAACAACCTATCTGTCTGTAGGACTGCGCCTTGAAGACGGTACATGGTGACAAGTTGAATTGGAAAGAGTTCATTAGTTGACATCAGTAGAATTTAAAGGCCAAACCAGAAGCAACTACTTTGTGGTTAAGGACCATTTTTAAGGTGTATTTTATTCTTGTACCTTTTTTTTAACTAATTATGGTTACCTTTTTTGGTTAAATTAACGCAACTAGTATGTTGAGAATTGGAATTTTTAATATCTGTGCTGCATCAGATACATCCCTCTGTTGAGGAACACCTTCTTAGAATCAACCTCAGGATTGCATTACAGCTTCTGTCTGTGCTAGAATTGCCAGGAGGTCAGTGTAAATACTGAAAATACATAGCTCAGAATAATCCAACTTGACACGGACAATATAAACCTCTGTCATAATTAGCATGCTGGGACTTAGTTCCTTGCTAAAGTATACTGCTTTTCTGTCTTGGGAATGTAAAAGTGCTTATAAATCTAATAAAAATCCTTATTTGAAGAAAAAAAGTGATCTAGGCTTGGACTCATTCAGGCATTAAACCTCTTGAATATAGAAGGATCTGTACTTACGAGTAGAAAGGTACTGATAATGGTATGATGCCATAATCAGAAAATCAACTAGTGATGTGATTTTATGAGACTATGATAACAACATCAGAAAATCAATTAGTGGAGTGATTTTGTGAGACTATTTTTGTTTATCTTGGCCAGGCCTAATTTTATGACTTGAGAAATCAGCACTCTTTCAGTGCACTTAGCTGAAAGACTGTTGCTGACCCTGCTGGTATTTATTGAACTATCTCCCTGGCACATGGTTAACAAAGTTATGTTTGCCTTTTACTCAGCAGAAATTTTCAAGTTTCAGCCTGTCTCTAATTCCCAAGCATTTGCAAAAAAAGCTAACCAAATGACAACACACAGGAAAAATCCTCGTCTCAGCATGACAAAAGTTCTTGGATGCAAATACTTAGCAGGGCAGAAAGTGATAGCTTTCAACAGCTCAATGTTCTTTTTTCCTTTACTTTTAAGGTGTTTATTTTTTGCTCCCCCCCCCCCCCGCCCCACCCTTAGATCAGCAGCATCTGGCTTCAAAGGACACCTTAGAAAGGTGAGTTGATTTTAGACTTTTAGATTTTAGATTTTGTTATTTATACTTGAAGGGATCATAAGGACACTCCATCTCTGCACTTACATTGGTGCTTCCTCTTAAGATCTCAAAAGGTTTTATGTAGTGAATTTAGTAGTAATATAATCTTCTCCATCAATGTCATAGTAGGAGAAAGGTTAGGAGTAGGGATTAAACAGAATCCATAATGTCCTCTCTAATTTAGGCTTATATACTGTCTCCAATAAATGCTGTCACTTGCACCTCACCAGACTAACTATAGCACACAGATTATAAATGCTGTCAAAACTGGATGTTATAAAAGTTCTGCCACAACCAGAGCCAGAGATGTACGATGAGGCTGGGGGGCCATTGTGTCTGAGCTGAGATAGCTAAAACATCAATGGCTACCTGGGATCATGTTGATTAGTTGTCTAGACCCCACTGTATGTTCAAGGAATGAAACAGGCAGTCTTACCCCCTAGTTTCTGACCTGTTCCAGATGTTTCTCTCAGCACCATTAGCTAAAAAGGGCAGGTAAATGTTTAAAGTTACATGAAATTAACTCCCTGCCCCCCTGCCAAAACCAAGTACTTTGTGGTGTTAAGGCTAAGCAGAGAAGGGAACATTTGATTTAAGTCTTTTGATTCCAGGGTGAAGGCTGTAGTAAAAAGAGATTACTGAAGTAATTGTGATTTTAATGGAAGTTTCCTGAACTGCTGTGCTTAGTGCTGGACTGCAGGTGGTCTTTATGCATTCGGCATGCTGTGAGTTGTCTTAAACAGTTAGACACAGAGACCAAAGTGAAGAAACAATGTCTTTGTATCTAATGTTTGAACCATAGCAGATAAATATTCAGGTCCCCAATGAGTCAGGAGTGGAGTGAGTACATTTTTTCTAATAGTCTCTAGGACTGTGCAGTTATGTGGCCACAGTGACATGGCTTTATGGACACCGAAAAGCCAACAGCGCTGCTTTGTGTCACACAGGGGCTTTGGGGTTTTAGGTAACTTTTCCTATACGACACCAAAAGACCTTCCTGGAAATAAGGATGATAGCCTTATATACAGATGATGGAAAGGGCTGTGTTAACCATAATTCATAGGTGCTTGTGATTGGAGCAAGAATGTGGTTGTCTCCATACTTTTGGTGTGGACCAAACACTGAGAGAAAATAGATGGGAAGTTGACTAGTCTGGCTTCACTCGGTTAGTGAGACCTAATGAAGGTACACTATTGCTTCTGCTTTGACCCTTCAGCAGCTTTGAGGCTGTTGTAGAATTACTTTACAGAGAGTAAGTATTCCCTAGGAATGCCTTGTGCTTGCTTTATACACCAGAGCTTTAAAACCTTTATAGGTGATAAGGAGTCTGCAGACAAAAATCCAACTCAGGTGTATACTGTAGCATTCAAGCAGGCTAAAAATAAGTTCCTTGCAACCTACTACATTAAAAGCTGCTGTCCTTTCAATAACTATGCATTGTGTTATGTATTTTTTTGTTGTTGTTGAGGCTTTAGCCTGTGCAACTTTCTAAACAAGCTCTTAAAACTTGAAATCTTGCACGTTAGCAGAAGCAGCGGGTGCTGAGGAAGTGGCAGTTACAGTGCTGTCACCAATTCAGTGGCACAGCAGGAGTGGTCTTTAAGAGCAAGGCTAAACTTGCAACACTCTCTGTTCTTGGGTAGTATTCCTTATTACAAACCAAAACTTCTTTCTTGGAAGACTTAAGGCAAAGAAGTGACTACTTGCCAAGATAATGTCTGCTACTTTTGGTTATTGGTCTCACTAGACCTCTCAGGAAAAACCTGGTTTAGGCACAGGTGGAGTTGTGCTGATTCAAGAGAGTATTTTATAGGGAATGACTGAGCAGCACCATGCTCAATTCCAATCTTGGCAACGTAAAACCATTTGCTCAAGTGAGGGATTCAACAGCCTTCTAGGTTTCCCCTCCCTTTTGTATGCTTGTCTAAGGTCCTTTGACACATTTTGTCATCTTAATATTTGCAAAGAGAACTGACTTAATGTCTACCCACCATCTGCTGGGTAAATAAAAATCTATTTCACAGCATGACAAGACAGTCCTACCATAAAGACCTATAGAGATCTACCCAAAATTCAGATACTCTTTAGAAGCTTGAAATACTTCTGTTTAGTGTGTTCACCATTTTCACATGCTTCACTCCAGCTTAGCTTTTTATTTTTTTTCTGAAAGAGGTATTTAAAATATCCTGCCAGAGGCTTTTATTTTGTGAAATGTCCCAGAATAGGAGGCAATCAGAATGGTTTCTTGTGGAAATCAGACAGCATTTACTGATTAATGCACAAGTGGCTTATTGCTTCTCAGTCTTTCTGTATTTGTATTACAGTAACATCTAGAGATCATGACCCTGTCAGGTCGATATTATGCAAAATGGCCCTTTTCCTACTGAGATGTATAGGTGCAAAAACTGGGGAGAGATGAAATTTATCTCTTTTGTCATTCATAATTTTTACATCACTCACTGTCTTATTTTGAGAGTAAGAGCAGGCTGTCTTTGTCTGGACTTGTCTATGGTCTCATAATCTTTTCCCTTTTTTCTGTGATTTTTCTTATTACTAGCATAATCACACTAATACTTTGTGGGTTTTTTTCATAGCTTCATGTAGTGAAAAGAAAGTAATGAGGAGGGGTAAATGTCAGCACTGAGCTGGTATCCAGGGAGGCTGGTGAAAGCTGTTGGCTGGGATAGTGCTTCAGGGAAACTCATATGACTCTGACCTGAGGTATCCTAATAGTGATCAGTCCACTTAATTACAAACTCAGTCACAGAGGAAAGCAAGTGAATATATATCAGTGCATTAACTGCATAATATTTTTCTAGGTCATTCAGAATGACATAGTTGGTGAAATCCTTTAATTTTTCAGAAACATTTGCTACAACTTTCTGATTTCTTCCTGTGACTTACTGGTAATGATTTCCATCTTATGCTGTATGACTTTTTAGTAATACACTGAAAATTTTTTTCTTTCATTTTATTGTTTTTCAGACTGAACAACTTGGAGTCTTCCCTAGAGTTTCAGCCATATTATTCTCTTGTTTTTCCAGTTCCATCTCAGCTGTAAATTGAATTTTTTGTCTTTTTCTAGCAGTGAGATGAGCTGTTCTTGTCTCTCTTCTTCACAGCAGAAGTCTGGGTTCTTTTGGTTAGTTTAATACCTTTTCCATTGGAGATAGTTTATTGATTTCTTAAGCATTCTGTTATGATTTATTGGCCTTATTGCCTGTCTCACTATTTAATAAGTCTGGCGCAATGTCTTCCCAATGGATTTCCCGTGTCTCCTTTGTGTATGAGGCTTTAGCAGTTAAAAGTGAGTGGTTTTTGTTGGTTTTGGTTAGTTTGGGCTGATGGATTCTTCTCTGTGGTTTGACTGGCACATTACAATATTGGCTCCCTCACTTTCCTCCAGTCTGATTATCTATTTGGTTGTCATATACTTCCAGAGCTGCAACTATTTTCTAAATGTTAGTCTTGAAGTTTTTACAGTCCCTCCATTAGCTCTCTCACAGGGATGTAAAATGACTTTTCCCAAGGGCATACTGAATTTTAAGCTCTTCAGCCACACACGCATATTTATTATAAAAGCCCTGTGGTGTCAAAACCGATTCAATTGGTTGTGACAGGGTGACTTCATGAGTCTCATCACGCTGCTGCTGTGGCTCACCAAGAAATGAGCACTGAGACAGACTGATAAATACCTTATTGGCGCCTGAGACAGGCTTAAATATTGGGGTTTTTTTTTTGAAGTGACACACTGTAGGAGCCTCTACTCCTGTGACAACTGATCCTAAATGGTCTTAATGATTCGTGGAAACACAGTATTAGACCCACCTGGAAACTGACAAGGTGTGACTCCTACTGCAAGAAAGAAGAAACAGGTTCTATGTAGCAAATGTAGAAACAAGGAAGAAAACAAAAACTTCCTTAGCACTGACGTGTAAAGTCATGTTCCTAAAGCATTTTTATGTCTGTGTTTCCCACCAGTGTGTTGCAGGAAACAAGACTTTTGAAACTGAAGGTCAAACGTGGACACTTCTATGTTCTCTGAAATACATAGCAGAATCTTATCTCTTGAAGTGTGTGATATATGGGCTATGATTATCATGGACCTGTGGCTCAGATTTTCTGGACTGAAAATCTTTCCTCATTTTCATCCAGGTTCTGGCACACTGATACTTGAATCTTACTTTGTGAATGTCTCCATGGAAGACAACAGAAGTCACAGAGGGAAAAGATGCTACATGACTGAACTGGAGCCTACATCAGCCTGAGTAAGCCACTAACCTTCTGCCAAGCTGATACAAGTCAACTCTTGTGAGCCAAATGTGCTGTTTATGCAATGAGTTCATCTATTATAAGCTCAGTTTTATATGTTAATGTCAGAGCAAAGTGTTGCATGTGGAGGATCAGTTTGCAGGAAAGGGAATATATGTAAAAGTTTCCTTTTCTGGTCTTTTGTATTAATGAACAAACGCAACTCCTTTGATCAGTTTATTTCCTGGACTGATACTTCTTGTTCTTATAGCCTTTGCATTTCTTGCTCCTCTTTTCAGTGTCTTAACATCTCAATTCAGGACGGAAGACTGTAGCTGAAGAGTTGAAATGACTAATAAGCTTCTATGAATAGTTTGTGAGTGGACAGGGAAAGAATTTAGGATTTTAAAGGCTTGGCATCAACACCATCTCTACTAGTGCTTTAGCAGTTTTAAGCAGGCTTTCCTTCTGGGGGATTTTCCTTCTGTATTATCTGCT
Organism: Urocolius indicus; assembly: GCA_013401255.1. NCBI lineage: Eukaryota > Metazoa > Chordata > Aves > Coliiformes > Coliidae > Urocolius > Urocolius indicus. Next base: position 40,760 of record WBNH01010547.1, on the reverse strand, counting down.
TTTCCGGAACTCACTACTGAGCTTGATTTAACGCAGTCCCGCAGTCCTCCTGTTAAAGATGTCTTTCAAATCAGTGGGTTTCTTTTAATGAACTTGTGGGTTTAATTCCTTTCTATGATACAGAAATACCGTGATTGCAGAGTCACAGAATAGTTAAGGTTGGAAGAAAACATGGAGGCCAACCTGCCCAGTCCATCTGCTCAAACTGGGCCACCTAGAATCAATTTTAGTCCACGTCTAGGTGGCCTTTTAATATCTTGAAGGATAGAGAATCCTCAGCCTCCCTGGGCAACCTATGCCAGTGTTCTGTCACCCTCATGGTGAAAAAGAGTTTCCTGATGTTCAGACAGATTCTTCTGTTGCAGCTTTTCCCATTGCCTGTTGTCCTGTTAGTGGGCACCACAGAAAAGAGCCTGCCTCTGCTGTCTTTGTATCTTCCTCTCAGCTATTTATATGCACCAATAAGATTCTCCTGGGCCTTTATGTTGAACAGTTGTTGCTTCTCAGACTTTTCTCACAGTAGGGGTGGTCCAGTGCCTCCATGGCCCTTCATTGGACTTTCTCTAGTGGCTCTCACTTGTGCTGGGAAACCCAGAAGTGGACCCAGCACTGCAGCACCCAGCACTGCTGAGTAGAAAAGAAGGATCACCTTCCTCAGTCTGCTGACAGCACTCCTCTTAATGTAGCCCAGGATACTATTAGCCTTTGCTGTGGCAAGGACAATTAAGCTCTTCTGGTTTTAAGATTGTACTTTCCCTCCTGAAATGAGAATGTTTGTAAGTCTGTGATCTTAACTAAAATAAGAGCAGCTTTACACATTTTTTTTTTCTCAAAATTTTAGTTAGTTCATTTAAAGGAGTGTGAATGAAAACAATAAAATTCTTAGGGAAGTCTTGACAAAAAATACTTCCACTTTGTAAACCCGTGTAACAGGTTTTGATTTCTCCCTTGCCTTAGCTTATTTAGATTTCATGTTTTCCATTGCATAGTGGTATTTTTACAAGAATAGTATGTAGCTTATTAGTCAGATTGTCTTTATTTTTTTGTGTGGCTGAAAAGGAGACAAAAGAACAAGTTTCATTACCAGGAACTCCCTCAGCAAAGAATAGAGGCAATATCTCCCTCTGAGTTGTATGAGGTGGTATATAAAGGTCTTCAAGAAGATTTCTAGATTTTGTAGGGTGTGATAGACATACTAAAATGCGTAGGGAATGGAAAATGGGATTCCTACTAGATTGTGGCCCTATAAGAATGGACCCTGCCATGGAATCATGGAATCATTACAGTTGGAAAAGACTCTTAAATCATCAAGTCCAACCACTCACCTTACACTGCCAGGCCCATCACTAAACTAAACCATATCCCTCAGTACTTCATCTATGTGATTTTTTTTTTTTTTTTAATATCTCTAGGGATGATGACTCCACCATCTCCCTGGGCAGCTGGTTCCAACGCTTAACAACCCTCTCAGTAAAAACTTTCTTCCTCATCTCCAATCTAAACCTCCCCTGGTGCAACTTGATCCCATTTCCTCATGTTCTATTGTTCATTACTGGAGAGAAGAGATTGATCCCAACCTCACTACATCTTCATTTCAGATAGTTGTAGAGTGTGACCATATCTCCTTTCAGCCTCCTCTTCTCTAGACTCAACACCCCTAGCTCCCTCAGCTGCTCCTCATAAGACTTGTTCTCCAGACCCTTCACCAGCTTCATTGCCCGTCACTGGACATGCTCCAGCACCTCAGTCTCCTTCTTGTAGCGAGGGGCCCAGAACTGGAAGTGCAACCTCACCAGTGCCAAGTATAGGGGGATAATCATGATGCGCAGTACAGGTTTCCTGTGGGGACAAGATAGTGTACAGTGGACTGGACCTACAGGAAAAGTGGGCTGTTTCTGGAGATACCCTACCTAGCCTAGTTTTCCTTTCATTTGATGGTGATATACAAGCACAGAAAGTTTTTGTAAAAAAACTCAACCAACCAACCAGAGGAACAAACTCTAAATCTTTTATGATGCACAGTTCATTGCATACACTTTAAACAAAAACACTATATATAGAGCCTGTTCTTATTGTATTGGCATTTCCACTCCTATTTTGAAATTTCAGCTTGTGCTAACATTTGCATTTAGCTGTAATACATTTTAATAATAATAATAAAGTTGTTATAAAGGTACAAGGAATAAAATAGCAGAAGGCTGTTGAATTATGTTAACTCACTATGCTTTTCATATGATTCATAAGAATTGCCACTTTTAATCATAACCATACATCTCCAGAACTCTACTTGGTTTGAAATAATTTAATTTTGCAAATCGGTCATCAAAGTTCCTTGACCTGAAAGTTTGCAAGTTCAGAGAACAGACAACAGGCCTAGCAAACATAAATGTATTTAAATGTTTTAGAATATAATAAATAAGTTCTGTTAAACTTGCTAGGACAGATTCAAGGATATGTAAAGTCTATTTGTACAGTTTTGACTGAATGTTTTACACAAGACAGGTTTGAAACATGGCCTTTTAAGAGTGAATTTCAGTTATTTATAAAATTTTTCTCATTCAGTAAGAGAGGTGAAAATGTTTTATGTATCCAAATCTGGGCATTATAAGGCAATTTTTCATACTCTGGCACTTGCAACAGTAACACTGTGGGTCTGTAATATTAAAAAAGGATCTCACCTTGTACAACACAGATTTCACAATCTCATTTGCATAGATTTTAAACATTCATTTTTAATTAAACTTTTAGTTTGCTTTAATAAAATTTTTTTTCCAGTAGTCATGGATAACTTTACTGCATGCTCTCTTTTTTAGAAAGCATCCCCATGTGGTGTATAACATGAAATGAAACTTGAGCTGTCAAGAAGCTGACTGAGTTCAAGGCTCCTAATCTGACTGCGATTAAGCATGAGGATTTGTCTTTCTTCACAAGTGGAAGATTCTAATTTCTCAAACTTAATTTCCTAGTAAGTTTCAAATTCTGAGCAGGATCAGGGAAGGAAGATGTAGCTGTCTGGATACTTTTCAGAGGAAAAAGAATGAACTGCCCTCAGGAGCTGAAGTGTCTCATCAGTTTCTACAATTTCCTGTTGAAGAACTGTTGTAGAAGGTAAATTTATACCTTTAAGGTATGTGAGTCAATGTCAGGCACAAGCAGGAGAGAAGTTTGAAGGATGATAGTTATTGACCAGTACTAGTCCTATGTGATCACACCCTAGGGACTTTGTTCTTCCCATAAATGTTCTGAGGTCTAAGCTCTCCACTGGCAACCAAGCTCATGGAATATTTTGGATGTGGATTTGTTTGACCATTAGCATTAAAGGAAAAATTCTGTTATTGCCAAACAGTCTCAGGAAAAATTTGAAATGAAAGGGTTCCAACACAATGAATACTTCTGGCTTTGCTTTTTAATCAAGTCTTGGATTTAAGTGGTTAAGTGGTAAGTTGCATATACATGTCCATGTATGTTGCTAGATATAATCTGATTAATAAAATGGTATCTAGACCCTAATTTATCTCATGTTTTTCTCCATTCACTATTTTTGGGAAACTCTCTGATTTATTCTCCTTCCAATTCTTTATATAAGAAGCTTTGTAAAGATTTTGCAGTCTAACCTGGGAGCTCTGAAGCACTTAGATGTTGGACCTTGTGCCATCTCTATTTTTGACTAATCTTTTTAATACACCTGCCTTTGTTTCAGTATCTGCTCTCAAGACTCGGAAGGAGATTGTGCTTGGTGCTGCATTTGAATACACAGAGCAAAACAAATGGGTAAATTATCTGTCACAGCTTGGATACTCTTATTGAAGGGTAAAAATGGCTGTTGTATAGCTTTGACCTGTAACAAAATTTGAAAATATACACAGGAAAAGAGCAGTTTAAAACTTGTATGCTTTAGTTCCCTTTTCCAGCCTCCTCATTTATCACTCCACTTTAATTTTTAAATATTTCATTGCATCTTGATAATATGCTTAAAATTTAGCTTGGCATGAAATGCATAAACTGTATTATTAATATCCTATTATTTTACAGTTATACAAGAGCAGATCTGAGTTGTCACTTTAAATCAGACAATAAGTCAAAGAAAAGATTTTAATAGGCTGCTTAGATCTATATCGTCACTGAATTAAACAGTAATTTGGCAGTCTCTTCTGCTAAACATAGTGAGATAGCTAGTGTGATATGCCTAGGCAAATATATTGTGTTGCAATGATGGAGACAATTCCCTGTGGCAATTGCACTGGCAGTTGAGTTGATTCTTCTTGATACACTGATTCAGCATGTTCTTAATGCTGAGGAAAGAAAATGTGTTTTAGAGACTCCTAATGTGAATTCTAGGAATATCTCAGAATAATACTTGTGTTACCCAAGACAGTCTTCTTTTAATATTTGTTCTTTGTAGTCCATTAAAATGCCTTTACTGTGGAATGTATCTAGCTGGAAATGAACATCTAAATTTTATGCTATTGGTGAAAATGCTTAGTATTCATGAAGAGCTTCATATACTTAGTAGCGAACAGATCCTGTACTTTTTAAGGATGCTTAATCTCCATTATCTAGAACTGATGTCTTTGAAAAACAAATATTATTCCAAGTGTCTCACCACTAGCGCTTCTTTATATCTGAAAAAAAGTTACATGGACCGAGAAACTGAACATGCCTATTACAATGCATGGAGTACCCTTAGTTCTCAAATGAACAGCATCCACCTTGCCTATTGCATAATAGAGAATCACTCCTCATGCTCCATCTCCAAAACATTGAAGACTAAGGAACTGCAACATCTTGTAGATGTCTTTACCCCCCCCCCCCCCCCAAAGTGTATATATGATTTAGATCTCTATTTTGGCAGTGTCTTCGAAGGAAAAGAGATGATGTCTATAAAATCCATGTTATAAATAAAACAATAGTCCTATTAGTGCCTTAATGTAGATCTAAATGTTTAGCTTAACTCGTATTTTGAAGTTTACCAAGGAGAAATGTCATTTTAGGTGGTCAAATATGCTTGTACTGGAAACAGTGCCAAAAGTTGCCAAAAGTAAGCATTCATTACAGAATGTAAACATTTTTTTTTTTTGTGGAGGAAGTAAATTTACTTGCATCAAAATTTCTTCAGAGCCTACTAAATAATGTAAAATAAATAGAATGTACCTGCCTAGTGTTGTGCTCAAAAAAAGATTATCTTTAGTATGACATTAGCACTTTGTTACCTCTTTTAGGTTACTCTTCATGTAAAAAAAACCCAAAAACCAAACCAGTGTTGGTAACAAAAGGTGAAGATGTAAGGTTAAAAGGAAAGCACTTTGTGTAAGTATAAGCTACAATTTTTTTTTTTTCTTTTCTGGCTTTGCATGTATTTTTTTTTTTTGTATTTCATTTACTGTTTAAAATGTGTTCACTGCACATTTAAATTCTGGTTTAAAACATAAGTATAGTTCTTCCAGTTATATTGGAAAAAAAGCAAGGTGACAGTAAAAAAGTGTCTTAAAACCAGGCATTACGAGAGACTTGTGTCTCTCTTGGGAATAAAGCAGCAGTTTTGCCTCAAAATGGGACTTGACTTTCACTGAAACCAAAGAGTATTTCAAGAATTATTATTATTGAAGAGAGGATGATGAATCAATGTTTAAAACATTTCTATGTGAAATTAAGAAAGCTCTTACAAATAATAATAAAAAAAACCTGTTTTTTCTTATTTTTTTTACTATTTGGACTTTCACTGAACACTGCCTCAGATGTCCCATACATGATTACCATTTCAATCTTGATGTCAAATTAAGAGAACAGCAAGGCAGGAAATAAATATCTTTAGACTATTGCCTCTTAAAAGGAGAAGCAGAAACAGCAAGATGCTTGTACTTCAACCTCCTCTTAAGCTGTCAGCTTAGGACTTAAATACTTTTTACTTTCTTGTAGCATAAGAGCATACTTTCAACCATTTCAGATGTCCTTGACTTCATTTACAGTGAAAATATTCACCTATACTCATTTTCTGTGTAACACACTCAGCAATTCCATTTTTAAACTTTTCTTTGTTAAGGATAGTCACATTAACATTTTAACTGCCTTTGAAAGTGTGCTTAGCAGACTCTTTTCTTGAGAAAAGCCACTTTTAATCACTCTTTCTGTTGAACAATACCATTGCATAATTCCTGTTTTCTACAAAGGGATATCTGTGTGCCTTGTTTCATGGTAGTAGTCATCCATAAAGCCACCATCCTTTCACCCACGGTGAAGCTGAGATGCATAGCCTCGTTTCACTCTTGAGATCTTTCAAGTCTGGTGCTGGTGAACTTCTCCAGAAAGCTTCATCAAAAGAGGGACAAAAGGAAAAATTAACGAAGTCCTTATCACAGATCCGTTGCATTCACTTGCCTTCAATTTAAACAAAGGCTTTTGTCCATCTCCTTAGAGGTTACGTGTCTGCTTCCTTTGACAGACTAGGCAAGATTATAGAATTTTTGGGCAGCTACTTCATTTCCCAAAAGCACTCCTAAAATATTCTTTTTCTTCTCTATTTTTTTGGTTTTCAGCTGGCGGGGCAAGTGTTTTTAAATTTGGGAATTTCCTATGATTTTCCAAGTCTATTTTCCCAGCCATGAAATGTCACCTGTTTTCACAGTTCTGCTGCTTTGATGAACAGAGTGGAGTATAGCTACAGAGCCTAGACAGAAGCATCAGCATACAGGACTCGAGTACAGGGAGGCTCTTTCAGGCAGCTAGTAGAGACTCCTGCCAAGAAAACAAAGAGTGTGTGTTGTTTAGCTTGATAGGATTATTTTTGAACTGCTGAAAAGACACAAAGTGAATTTAATCTGGGTAGAGTTTTCCAGTGGTCCCTCGATAATACTGTTTCCTCTAACGCTAAATATGATTCTAAAGGAAAGGATTAAGAATGATACCTAGGTTGCATTTCCATAAGACAATGTACTAAGGTTATACCTTTAATGTCTGTGTTAACCTGGAAAATGTCAAGTCTCTGTAGTCATCCTTTTTCTCATGCAGGCATTTAATTAACAGTGTTTCCATACCTGTAAAAAATGAATGAAATCTGCTTTCTTATGGGTTTGATTTTTTCTGTTTGATTTTGTTGTCTGAGAAAATGTAAATTCTCCCTAGAACTTTCCCTTAGTGGAAGCAGGTATGAGGAGTTGCCTTTTAATATAGCTATTTCCAGGGCTTTTCTGTTTTTCATAAAGTTGGTAGGACGTAACCTATCTTTCTGATCTTGATCTTTCAAATTCAGTTCAAATCTGTCAGTGTGCTTGATGTTTATTCTGGGTGACAAATATGCAGGTAGGCACAGACAACAAATGATATCATAGTGGAAAACCAGACAAAAGTCTAAGAAGAAAGCTTGTGCAAAGGGAATATTCAGTAAGTTTCATAATGCTGAAGATATGGATGGAGAGAGGAGCTAAGATGCTAGCCCACTGACAAGCTGAAAATGTCACATAATACAATGATCTGATATAGATGGACCTGCTTCTGCAGGTTTGACTGGATGATCTCTAAAGGTCCCTTCCAACCCCTACCATTCTATGATTCCTTGATTCTATGAATGGAAATCAAGTACTTACATGTTGTTTTTTGTTGTATTATAAATGCAATAGTAATTAGTAATCCAACAATTCTGATGGCCATCAGTCTTTTTTTGAACTGCAGATATAAGAAATATAACCAATTGTTTGTTAAGAGCAAAGGAGGTTTTCTGAAGGCTGTCTGTATATAACTTTTCAATCTAGTAGAAAATAAAATTTAATCTATGTATAATAAATTGATCTGACATTCCCCAAGCAAAGCCTATTACTCAAGACTGGCAAAGTGTTGTCTGTAGTAGTGACTTCAGCAGACTCCTTACAAGAGTGGCTTGGTGCCAATTTTCATTTGCAAAGAGCCTTCAGAACCTGTTCCCTTACTTGGAATTGCCTTTGGTTTGGCCTGACTCTATTGAGGATGTTTCAGTCTTGTTTCTTTCTATCTTTGCACAGTTAAAGTTTCTTCTGCCTTCATGGGCTAGGGGAACAGCTTATATGCAAAGTTAATTTTGTTGTGGGGTGTTATTATGTTTTTCCTGTTCCTCCCCTAAAACCTCCTTTAATTCTAGAGTTGAACGACTATACTCCAGCCTTGCTTTCAGATCTACAGTGCCAGAGACTCAATGTTATTTTAGCTAATGTTATACAGGGGCAAATGTGAAGTAAAGTACAAAGCTTTCTCCATTATGTTATGCATACAAATCTGCTTTGTCATATATGTATTAGGTAAAAGTTTGCCTTGGGGCTCGGCTACAGGACTAGAAATGACTTTACCTCACTGTATTTTTATTATATGCTTTTCTCTTCTGCAGAAAAGTTCTTTGAGGTCAGTGTTTTCAAAAACTGATTTATTTGCCAGCAGCACTCTCTAGTTTTGAAAAATCAGTCCCAATTAAATGCAAATGACAATACTAAAACTATTAGTCATAGTTGAAATACAGGCTTTCAAATTTCTGGGGCTTAGAGTTCAGACTCCTAACTCTTGAACATGAACAAGAATGCTTTGGTATGTCAAGTGGGCAGCACACTTCACTGATTAATTATGGAGTAGGTCTGAAAATTCCCATGACAATGACAGCTTCATGACATATGAAGTCTTCTAGGAAGTCATCTCAGCTTTAACAAAGTTTGTGTCCTTCAACCATTATGCTGTTTAGTCATGAGAGTCCCAGCTAATCTTAACAAACTTTTTAGCAAAAATAATGGCAGATGATAGAAATTTTAAAACAGCTTCCAATCAGAAAGCAAACATAATTGTACAGAAGTAGCCCACTCATAGTACTTTTTTTATACAGTTGGGATTTGGAGGAGATAGTCTGTGTGACATTTCTGAGCAACACTTACCTGGCATGACATGACAGTCTGTAATGGGACTTTAAGTACTTATGGTGAACAACGTGGTCAATTTTAACTCCTTTTGATAATTCTAGAATTTCTCAGATGTGTATCATTTTTAGAGATATTTTTGTTTATAGGTACTATTTGCTTCTGAGTTCTATTATTCATTCTAGAGCCTGAATAACAAACAAATTATAAGCAGTATTTGGAATTCTAGCCATGTTCCTCAGTCATCAGCAGAGTATGTCTTATTTTCACTCTCTGAATGAATGGGCATAGCTTTTTATCACTTTTTTTTTTTTCTTCCAGAGTCCTCATAGATGAAATCCACACTCACATCCTTCCTCTGATGTGCTACTGTGTCGGCCTTGAGGGCTCTGTTAAGGAATTTTGAGAATAAGGTCATCCTGTGAAGCATCATCCCCTGCACCATGTAAAATAATACCAGGCAAGTAAGATTTATTGGTTATAAAGCTTTCATTAGCAAAGTAAAGTTTTCTGCAAGGTGATTCAGCGCCTTGTGTGGGTGGCTCATTGTTTTCTCCCAGATGCATGGGGTTTTGGAAATGTTACATGCTTGCCACATAAAGCACTGTTGTGTATAAAGCCCACTGTGCTATACAATCTGTTGTTATATACCAATATGAGAAATTGTGCTTTCTTGAAAAAATACTTTATTGTACTAACATGCATAAAAAGAAAAACTTTCTTATATATATCTCTTTCTACAAGATTGAAACACTTTACTGACAAACGTTTCTTGTCTTTGACAACATTTCTGAAATGTATCAGACCAGTTTTTCAGTTTTACAGTGCTTATCCGTACATTTGAAATGAAATCAAAGCAACATCCAAATGAAATACCAGAAAAAACCCTTCTCACTCTTCTTTCTTATATTTTTCCCCCTTCATTATGAGCTTGTCTTTAGATGGCTGCATTTTCAGGAGTGCTCCTGAAATGATTTTTTTGAAATATCATGCTCTGTAAATACTGCAGTTGTCATCAGAAGCCCTGACCTCTGAGAAAGCTCATGCAAAAAGCAGAGACTCGTTGAAACCCTTAGGGGAACAAAATTCAAAAGAGGTTGGGTACAATCATTGTCTCCATTGTGCAGTCACTGCTAATATGAATTCAAGTTAAAATTCAAATGAACACTTGCAGAAATGTTCACCCATCTCACACATTTTATATAAATATGAGATACATGTTATTTATATACATGATGTAAATAGCATCAGTTTCTTGGCTCTTTTAAAATGGCTTGAAGAAATGGAGTAATCGCCTCAGCTGATGAGGCCTTGCAACATGTAATTTACTACGGGTCCCATCGCTTTTGAATGTGTTGAGATTGTTTGACATTTTATTGAAAATGTAACTCCTTCATTTTAGATTCTTCTCAACTCTCAAACAATGACAACAGTCACAACGAAGGAGAGTGGGGGAAAAAGAGAGGGAATGAATGTCTGAAAAAATAACCAGAATAACCATCTAATAAACATCCTGGTAAAGGAGTATTTGGATAGTCCAAAGTTTTCTATTCTTTATCGTTCTTTTGCTCTGCTATATTTTGCCTTTTGTCTCCTGCGTGTTCCTAGAGGTTTACAGATTTTTTTTACATGTACTACTGAAGGTGTTCATTTGTATGGAGAGTTATAGCAGCCTTTGCGGCCACCTCCCCCAACATCAACAGTGGAGTGTCCAGAGTTTAGATATCCTCTAGATACTCTCTAATGTGTTAATGAATGCTGGGGATGGGAATTTGAGCCTCTGCTGCATTTTTTTTTACCCAGGTGAGTCAGGAAGGAAGACAAGCTTGAATCCTTTTCAGTGCTCTCTACAGCAGTTTGTTAACCCAGCCATGATATATACTTCTCTTTATCACCTCTTATCACCTTGTTGAACTGGATCAGCAATATTAAGTTACTCCTTTGGTAACAACATTAGGACAGTTGTAAGAACTGAACTGAGATTTTATATCACTAAGCAAGTTATGATTTGTCTCATAATCTCTACGTTAGGATCGACTGTGGATTTTGATTGGGGAATTCCTTGAAGGATGTAAAGACAGACAATCAGCCTGCAGCAGCTGGTGGCAAAGCTGGCCAAAAACATTCCTGATCTCAGAGGCAATATGATTCCACCCAGCAGACTGTAAGCTGTTTGCAGTTATTTTACATTTACTTGTTTCTGCTTTCCAGGTTTATCAGTTACCCCTAACAGACATGAAATTCATATTTTCCTGTGTGCTATGATGTAATAAATAATTGTGGGGAAAAAAAAAAAAAAGTAGAGCTCTTCTGCATAACCCCCCTTCCAGAGTGCCAATTACAAATGAGTATGAGGCACTGGCGACCTGGGACTTAGACAGGCAAGCTCCAGAAGGGGAAATCCCAGCAAACGATTCACCATCAGCTGCTCCACCAGCATCAGGTAATGGGCGTCATAGAAAGAAGTGATGGGTGCTTGTTTGGGTGACTCATTGCTAAGAGGCACTGAGAGAGCCATCTGTGGATTGTATAAGGAGTAGCGAGAGGTGTGCTGCCTGCCAGGAGCCAAGGTCTGTGATGTGCCTGAGCGAGTGCCATGGCTTATCAGGGATGTGGGCTACTATTCCCTACTCCTGTTCCATGTGGGGATGAATGATGTAATGAGACACAACATCTCCAGAATCAAAAAGGATTTCAAAACCTTGGGGGAGCAAGTGAAGGGTAGGGGGACACATGTTATTTTCTCTTCCATTCTGTCCACCAGAGGTGAAGTCACTAATGTAAAAGTTGGACAAATTAACTCCTGGGTAAGAGGCCGGTGCTGGTGGGAAGTTTTCAGTTTTTATGGCAATGGATCCTTTTTCGGGGATTATAACTTGACAGGACAGGAGAGAATTAATCTCTCTCATAAGGGCACTGAAATATTTGGGAATAGGCTAGCCAACTAGCCCCCTCGGCAGGGGCGGTTGACTAGATGATCTCTAAAGGTTCCTTCCAACCCCTACCATTCTATGACTATTATTCTATGAAAAGCTGGCAGATTTTATGCTACTTTAATACTGTATTGCATGCCACTCATGAGCAAGAACAACAGTAAAACATTTAAAGCAATATTTGAAAGAGAAAAGAGCATAAATGAAGGTTCAGGAAAAAATTCTTAAAAGAGGACTTGAGAAAGAATGATTTCCCTGTCAATATCTCTTCATTGACAGAATAGTAATAGAAATTTGTGGCAGAAGTACAGCGCTGTGACTGTAGCTCTTCTTTTTCTGTTGGAATTCACCTGAGGAATCAAAACAAGAATGTTAAGGGACAACACTACAGGAAAATTGAGATTTGTTTTTCTTTGTCACATAACTAAGCAAAGCCCTGAAGCATATGTTGCTTTTAGACTGCGTGGGGATGTTTTCTTTAATAGATCGTTAAATGCAACATTTAATTTTCAGTTGTACTTAACTGTTTTCAAATAGGTAAAATGTCAAATCAAAACACACTAAGAAAATAATGCAGCATTAAAATGTTTACCAAACCTGTTGCTAATTCCAAAGAAGATAAATTCTATCCAAAGTCTCAGATACTGCTTCCTGAAGTTGCTAGATTATTAGTTGTGATCTAGTCTTAATGGAGACAGACCAAATTCTTATCTTTTGGATTCTGCACATGCTCAAACAAAACCTTTGCTCATCTTGAACAAAACCTTTGCTCACAAAATTTGTTCCCATTAGCTACCTTATTATCTCTTCTTGATCTCTGTTTTGTTTCACTATTCTACAGCATCTTGTCTGGAAAACCACAGTATGTACTTGTATTGCACAGAACTTGGTTAAATTGAGCTGTAGTAAAATAAATGGCTCTCATAAATTCCCAGTCTCTACCATTCTGAGTTTTTATCATTGTATAAAATGTTGCTATTAATTTATAACATGCAATGTACTGGCATCTATCCCAATTTATAATTAGCTTTAAACAAAGTCTTTTACTTTGGAGGGAGGAGCAGAGAAGACCTCAAGAATTAGTACGGTGACTCATAACCAGCTATTCTTACTGTTTCTTCCCAACTATAAACTTAGCAAATAAGCAAATCATACTTCATCTGTTTAAGACCTTTGAGACTCTTGCATTTAGTCCACTTGCCTTATATTGAGTGTGATTGCTTGAGTATGACTGAGGTATAACTATCATCTCAATGGTAAATTCCATTTACATGCGTGTTTACAGAATGTATCACACCAAAAATTTCATTTAATCTCATGATTCAATCTAGAAATGCTGATTGCTAGCATTATATTAAATATATTGCATTATATTAAATTAATATGCTGAAGGTCTTTGGCATTTGTGTTTAGATTTCTACCATTAAACTCTAAACTGATTCTATCTGTAATTCAGTGCTTGTGTTATTTCTTTTCCACCTTCTTTTCCCCCTCTGGGATATGATAATAAATGAAAAGGGCACACGGTTCTGCAAATTTCACAGGTCTCCCTTTCTTGAGCAGCCACAAAGGTTGCTTACAAAATTCCAATTTTTCTTTGTTCCTGGCAGCAAACTCTTTAGTTTTGTGTTCATGTTGATCACAATCAGTGACAAACTAAGTATTCTATCTATAAAGAGGTTTAATCTAAATATGTTCTACGTTTACTAATATAACTCTATTTCCATGGTTCTTACAGGGACAGAAGATGGAAGATCTGAAGTCACTAGATGTAATAAGAAAGCAAGATAAAAGGGAAGCCACAAACAAACAGGCTCCTTTGTGCCAACATTTTGAATTAAATGCCTACTAGGCAGCAGGATGTCCATTCTTCAAAAAGATTTTCTTGAGGCCTAGACAAACAAGCACTTTCACACTGATGTTGGTAATCAATAGAAAATCCATCTAAATGTGAATTTACATCACTGTCTAGAAGCTCACTCTTTAGTCTAAGCCTATCTTGAAAAATTCATATGAACAGGTAGGTTAGTTCAGAAGAAGCTCTTCTACTCTTTACTTATTAAAAATAAATATTCCCTTGGGATGGAGCAGTGAGCAGTGGAAATAACCAGTAAAAAGTGAAATGGCTGGAGTGAATACGTCGTCCCTTCTCTATCTTATTTTGCTAATCTTGCAAATGCAATAGGGCATATTTTTACAGGGAGAAAAACAGACAGGGGAATGGTCTTTCTAAAGAGGATTTTGCACCACTTTGGTACTTATATGAAAGTCAAATGTTCAGAAGAGGCCAGCATCAAGGAACTCAAACCGTGACACTTCAAAGAAGTCAACATCTTGTATGCAGAGCATGTTCTGAGAATCTTATTTGTTTTGGTGGCAAAGCTGAAGCTAAGCTCTACTGAAAACCTAACTGCTGTAGCCAATTATGTTGACAGAAGCCCAGTTGATTCATATTGAATTGTGATTTAGAATGGCCAGAGAAATGGAAGTTGTATGTGTTTTCATAGATTTTGAGATGTTTAGTTTAGGAGAAAACTGAGCAGAACCAAGAGCTCTTTGCAAGCCTCTCTTGTGTAGCCTTCTGGAAATCAGCTCCAGTGCATTATTTTCTTCAGATGCTAGGGAGACAAACTGAACAACATCCCACTGTTGGATATAACTTAATGTTTTGGAAAGATCATGTATAATTTAATATATACATAGTGAATACTTTAAGTGATGAGTGAAATCCAAACCTGCTTATGTGTTGGGTATTTTACCGTTAATCTCAGTAGAATCAGTTTTGACATAAATTGTACAGACATTGGCAAAACAAATTGTTAATTTAAAACAATGGAATAGAAGTTGGACAATTTACCCAAACATACTGAAAGTTGCTCCCCCAACTTTCTGAATAAATAGCAATTTCTTAGAAAAGTTACAGATGTTACTCTTTTTAAAGATACCTTTCTGGTTTCTCCAACCACACTTGTATATATACTGATTTTTACAGAGAAGGCAGATAAGTATTGTGCCCATATCTGCTTTTTCAATTGTGCCATTTAAACCAAACCATTATTATATGTTACAGTATACGTGTATGTACTTGGCTGCAGTAGTTTAAAGAGCTTGAGATGAAATTATTTTTTTCCTTTGAATTTATTGAAGAACATAGGAGAGACATTCAATAATGACTCTCAATCCTCAGCATCTAAAAAGTTTTTAAAAAGCAACTGTCAGCCAATACTGAGATGGTTTTTTTCACAGTTATAAGGTGGTTAATACGTTTTCTAATACTAGTGTTTACAAGACCAAAGCTTTACCAAAAAAAAAAAAAAAAAAAAAAAAAATAAGCAACTTTAAAGAAATTTGAAATAAAAACATATGTGGAAATATAAACACCTGTGCACACACATACATTCCAGAAATGATCTTTGAAAGTCCTGCTGCTCATATTACTATTTCCATCTGTTTTCTTCTTGTTGCAGCCAAGCAAAATGAATATTCTCTGGGATGTTGAAGATTGTAATAAAGACATTGGTGGGAAACTCAGCAACTCCATAGAGGTAACATTATTGTCCACAACAATTACATGAAGGAGAGAAATTAATATACCTGTTATTTGTTTCATTCCCTCGCCCTTACTTTTCCCTCCATGATACTTCTGCATAAACTGTAAGTTCCAGGGTATACTTCTTAATCTTGTCTGGATGTGCTCATTTGCTGGAGACAGTTTGGAGGGGATGTAACAGCATAAAAAAGTCCAACCTTTTTTTTGTTAACCAGAAGCAGAGACAATACTCTCCAGGCTTTATCTGAAGTTTGTTGGGTGTTTTTTGTTTGTTTGCACAATTTTTCTTCCTCTATTACTGTTTTATTTTCATAGTGTGAGGTAATTTTCTTATTATTGACTAGATTAAAACCCTGCATATAGCATGTAACTGGTGTGTCCATTTCTAGGTAATACATGCTTTCACTATGACCTATTTTCATTCAGCAAAGTCACTGATTTGATACCCATTTGTAGATGCAATGTAAAAACAGTAGCAATTTTAAACCCTGAGAAATGTCTGTTCAGGCAAATGATTAAACAGTAGTGTGTTCCCATTTTAGCTAATTTATCATCTGGAATGTAGCAGCAACTCGTGATGCTATATGCATTGATAGCACTTGAAGAATCCTATTAAACAGATTCTGAAGTGTAAGTGGCTCAATGCCCTGAAAACAATTGTGGAAAAATTTTGCAGGCTACATTTCTTTTCTCTTTCTAACTGTGACACCAAGAAGAGAGACAGAAGGCATTTGGTGGTTCTTGTCTTTCTTGTATATTTCTCAGTATTTTTTTTTACTTTGAAAATTTTGGCTCATAACTAGCCTGTTAATAAAAAATTTCAACATGTAGATGCTGAATATGGCTTGTAGGTTACCAATACTGTCTGCAGCATACATGAAAAGCTAGAAAGTGTGCTGGAAAAATAAATTCTTAGTAAATAAAACCTTTTTCCTTTCCACTGCATTCACTGAGTATCCCTCCATATTTTCTCCTTTTACTGTGCAAAGTAACCAGGAGTGCTGATGTCAGATGGTTTTCCTGAACCTCGGCCAGTAATCTTAAGCTAATTATTATGGATTTTAGGCCTGTTTGCATCTTCACAGACAATTAAACAATATGAGAGAGTAGTCATTACAAAAGGGATCAGACTGAGTCTGAATTGAGGCTCTTATAATTTTCTTCATGATTAGAGTTATAGGAAAAAGATCCAATCTATACACACAACACAAATATTTTGAGAACCGAGATATTTTTTCGTAATGCTTTTTCAATAACAACAACAAGAGAGAAGTTATACAGAGACAAATAAGTTTGGATTGTATTTGTCCAATCGATCATGTTGAGTGGGTTAAAAATCCTGAAATTAATCCCCTTTACAACTAAACCTTCAAAAATCAACGAGAGGCAGTCTGAAAGAACAATCATTGGCTGTGAGTTGCATTTATGTTTTGAGCAAGGACCAGAAATAATACTAAGTAAAATAATAATAATATATTAATCCTTGCTTCCCATTTACAGAAGTATATTTTTCTTCTTTTTTTAAATAGTAATAAATACTTCTGCAATTCAATAATATGCTCTTTTTTTTCTTTACCTCTTTTTTTCATTACACTGAAATAATATTTTTTCAGGCTGTCTTTTTTTCCCCCCATCTTTTTAAAAAATAATCACACTCAACCATTATTCTGTAAACTTAAAATTTATTGTTTTCCAAGAATATATTAACTGACTCTGCATATAGCTCTACATACAAGTCATTGTAAAGCAGAAACCACTTAGCAAAGAACAAAGAGAATTTTTACCAAGAGTTTAATAAGAAGAGAGAAGGCAAATTGCAGAGATGTTTCAGCATTTTTGTGTAAAAATTTTAAAAGTAGAGCTGTCCTTCAAATTCACAAAAATCATATAAAAGATTTAGAGCATTTTGCAAAACCAGAGAAGAAGCAGGAGATGTTTTATAGATCCAGTAAACATTCCTTGACCATTACATATGGTAGTAGAAGGAAGAATAAACTAAAAATGTAGTTTATAATATGAAAAGCATATATATTTAAAAATCTTTTAGAAGAACTAGCAGATGTACTAGATAGAATGATGTGTGGATCAAACTCCTTGTTTCTAAACATAACCCAGTCAAATACAGCTGTCTCTAACTAATTCTGATAAATGTTTTAATCTCAGTAAGAAAATGAATTCAGTGACGTGCAAAATCAGTGTATGAGTATCAATGAGATTTTTATGTGCTGATGTCTACTTCTGGAGAACAATATGACAGGCACAATAACAAAGAACCTGCCAGGGTTTTGTGCACGTTGAGGCACAACTGGGCGGATGACAAAATCAGACACTAACAGAGATTGTGGGGAGGAGGAAGATGGGATTAATGTTGCTATAAAATCAGAAAACATCTTAATTTGTATTTGCTTTTGGAAATGGTAGCTTGATCAGAGCTAGGCACTGCTGTTACAGGCCTGTGGAAGGACTTGAGTGAGGAGAATTACAGCTCAGCTCAAAGAACTATGTAAAATACAGGCATGGAGAATTTGCTGGTGTGGCCTGGGCTATTTTGGAAGAAATCACAAGATTTAGGTCTGAAATGGATGGGTGAGTCCAGAGATTATTCATAGATCCTGTTTAAAATAGGATAGAAATATGCATGCTATGTTTTTTTTTTTCCTGTAACGCATTACAAGTGTGAAGGTAATCTACATTTTCAGAGCAACCAAACCAAAATCCTACTTAATTTCCCTCTCAGTTATAAAGATTATGTTGAACGTTGAAGTGGTTTTGTATTTCATGTTATTTCACTTTGTTCAAAGTGGTTAAAAAATAGGGGGGGTTTATTTAGAAATATTTATAACAGGATAATGATTGTAGTTTCTTTTATTTTTAATCCTTATGGTTTTCTATTAAAAAAAAAAACTAGATCCTTCTGCAGGTACTCTTTTTTAAACAGACTCAGCTTTTTATATCTTAAAATGGTTTCTTCAAACACATAAAATGTGTTGAACAATTTTTCTCAATGTCTTGTGAGAAAATGTAGATTCTCAGTTACCTGAGGTCTCCCACCTTACAATTAATGTAGAATGAAAGGATTGAGAGGACGATTATGCAGATAAAGCAAGCTGAATACAACAGAAAAACTCCATACCTTTTCTGAAAGCTCTGATTATAACTGAATAAACTGAATAACTGAATAAACATTTTGTTAACTTCAAGCATTTTTAGATATTTTTTCTATTTATTTTTACAATACTTATTCAATTAAAGACACCTATATATGACTGCTTAATAAATGAAATAGTGTCAAGTATGTAAATGAGACACATTTTTTAAACCATGATCTTTACTTAAAGCTTTCTCTCCAAAGATAACTACTAAAATAGGTCACAGTGTAAAAATAGTATAGTAAGCAACCTAAGGACTAGATGCTGTTTGCAAACTCAGTGGCATATAAATCCACTCTAACTCCATTGATTTCAATGTTTTAACTTCAATTAAACTCTGTTGTTATTAATGAATGTGCATCTACTGCAGATGAGATATTAATCCCTCCAAAGATCTAATGCCAAGGAGCAGGATTTAGTTGGAAATATGTAAGAAAGTGGAAGAAAATGTCTACCTTCTTTCATTCCATCTGTAAATTTCTACTTGAATTCTGTACTGAAGAAGTGTCTGATCTTTCAAGTAGACAGACATCAGGCCTCATAAGGAGGTACACAGGAGACATACATCTTCAGCTTTCCTCTGCCAGATAACAAAAAAGCATGCCTATCATGGAGCTGCAGTCTTTCTTTATCCCACGATCAGCATAAAGCCTCCATGTTCTGTTTTAGTTACGTGGGTGGGTGAGGCCTTATCACCTGTTGGGATGCTCAGATCACTGCAGCTGTATTTTCTAGAATTCTGGACATGCTGCAGGAAGGGGGTTGATGAGCCCTTGGGAATATCTACGAGTGCTAGTGCAGTTTGAATTACTTATACCTTGCTTTTTGATTATATCTCAGGGGCCCTTGAGGACTAAGTTCATGCAGTATATGAAACAAGTGTGCAGAAGGGGTCAAATAAAGGTCACTTGTAGAAGGTAATACTATTAGATTAAACCAATCCAAAGGATGGTGTGCCATGGTTACTCCTTGTCTGTGTTAAGCAGCTGTGCTCTAGGGCATAACCTTTCTGGAGCTTTTATTTCTTAATCAAACTTGACCTCTTTCCTAGTAGGCCAACAATGTAATTTAAAAAATTACTTTTAATGTTTCTTTACTTGCAACTAATGTCTTTCTCCAGGTTCAGTGCAAGTTTGATTATTTCTTAAGCCATTTATTAAATATAAGGAGCAAAAAGTAAGCCAGAGGTTTCAGGTTTAGTCGTATTTGACAGATGGAGTAACGCCAAGGCTAGCAACTGCCATATAGAGGAAGTTCTGGATAGAGGTTTAAAACAAAAAAATTATTTTTGTAAAAAATCTTTCAAAAATCATTTGGCTTGGGGCAGCCGAAGCAAAATATTTTTCTCCAAGCAACTTTGCCAAAATACAGTCTATCATTTCTGTTTTGAAAATTCAGATTCTTACAACTTGTTGCATTTAGTTGACCTTGAATTTACAAAAAATTGTACAGTACCTAATTAATCTAATTTCTTCTATAACCTGCCTGGCTACAGATCCATATGAGTGATCTCAGAGACAGCAAAGATTCATCAATGATACAATTAAGGGTCTATCACAGTTTTATGCAACACGAGAATTTGATGCAGCTGTATTAATACACAGCAGTTAAGTATCAAGCCCATTGTATGTTTCTTGCATCATTTAAGTATTACTGAAGGATCCCTCATATAGTTTGTCATCAGCAGTAGCATTAATGCATTGGGTAAATTTGAATGAATAATCAAACCTTCCTGATATGAATTCCAAAGTTCATGAAGAGGCAGTCAAAGCAGCAAAAGGATGCATGTCAGATTAAGCAAAGAGTTCTGAATATGTCTAAGCAGATTAGCAAAATGTTCATTGTAGAAGAAGTGTCCAAACATGAGAGATTTTTATGACAAGAAAGAGTACTGAAGAATGTGATCATTCAGATAGATGCAATTTCCACCCCCCCCTTCCTGATAAAAAGAATCTCCCTGGTGTCTGCCTTCATTTATCCTTGCATCCTCCAAGTGTGTGTGTTTTACAATCTCTTTGTTGCTGTAATGCTAGTTAATTGAAATTCTCAATTTGTAGGTCTCCTCGAGCATGTTTATTCAGGGGAAGGGACTTGCACGAAACAATACACTTGTATGAGGCAATCCCATCACATCAGCCTTCATTAGAATTTTTAGATTGTCTAACTGGGATACTTGTCAGTGATTGCTCCAGTTCCTTTGCTCTCACAAAATAGCCTTGATTGTTCTGGGCTGATCTTTCATACTACATCTGCCTTAGCTTTACCACCATGTTCTGAATTGTCTGAGCATCCGATATGCCACAACTGAAACTTTTCCCCTCTAATACAATGAGATGTTTTGAGCATAGGAGCTGAGATCTTTCTTCATATGAATATGTCATACAGCTGTTGGCTTTTTGTTGGCTTTTTTTCCCCTCTCAGTATAGATTTTTTGTGTATGTATGTTTCTTGGTGTTTGGTTTTTTTTTTTTAATTAAAATACCATCACTACTATCTATTTCAAACTCATAAGTTTATGCAAATGACACAGCTTACTGTATTGGTCATTTTCAAAGGAGGATGCACAACGTCTGTGTTAGTTTCATATTTTCCACAGCTGGATGATGTATCTATCTGTTCCCTTCTCTGGCATGTTGCATATCTTTAAATGTATTATGAGTCATTTTTCTTATGTGGAAACTAATTAACATCTTGGGAACAGATTGCTTGCATTGTTGTGGTATTTTTTGAAGTAACCAGATGCTGTAATTACTGTGTTCACAGTTCTTTTTGCCTGTAGATTGTCAGATAGCAACCCCCATCACTTTAATTAACAGAATAAAGTTCATTTAAATAGTAAAAAGTAAGAAAAATTAGGAGTCTTTCAATATAATAATAAGAAAGATCTGTCCTGAAGGTAAAAACAAAGCAAACCTTAATTCAAATCATTCATTTCAGAATAATTAACTCCCTTTCCTTTGTAGTGCTACTATTCTTTATTTGAAATTCTCCTACTTTTAATTATGCTCCTTTTGTTTAAGTTTTGTCACGTATGGACTAATACTCTTTGGTATACTGAAAAATCAATCTAGATCTTCAATAATTACATTCCTGATGAAACTTGTATTTATTGGTGCTGGCTCTTTATACCACTGTCTACTTTGATTAGATCATTACTAGTGACTCATTTCTTTTTATTTGTCCCAAGAAGCTAAACCAACTGGATTGCTATTAAGAAAAAAGATAGCTCATTATTAAATACTTTTTAGATAACGAGACAATAAGCATTCTCTGAGAGATGGCCTAAAAAGATTCATATGCAGAAGCAAAGGGAAGAAGACAAGGCATTGAAACATGATGACATTTAGAAGGAATCAGTAAAGTCAACTGGCTACCTTCCCAGCCCTCAGTGGCCATTTTTTCATAAGCAGATTTCCTTATGAACAGTGTCATCTTGGCTGATTTTTATGCATATGATGTCTGCTATAGTACAACACACCATTTGAATGAGAGGGACTTCTTGTATTCGTCTTTCATTCATTTTTCTGAGATCCAAAGACATTGTGTCACGTTTTAATCATCAGTCTTGGCTATAGCAAGTTCTAATCACCTAAGACTTTTTTTTTTTCTCGTGAAAAGTATTAAAGGAAGAAGGAATTCAATGGAATGTATCATTAGCTAAAATGCCAGACACATGCACAGAGAAAATGCTAGATTTAAGGATAGTACATGTATTAAATAAAAAAAAATAGGCTTGCAGCCTTATTTCACACAAATGCAATGTTTGATTCATGACATCAGTTCCACCTTTTTATCTTGCCTATGATTATTCAAAATATTTTTTTGTAACAGTATAAGATTTTTTCAGTTATATGGCAATGAATATCACAAACTTCTGTCCTAACTTTCAGCCTAATATGTTGTATGTTACACATCTGTGACTAAAATTAGAAAATGCTAGAAAACTATTACATCTACAGAATATATCTTGGTTGTCTGTTGTTTTTTTTTTTTTTTCCTGCACTTGTAATAGTCATGGTGGACCACTAATAAACAAGAATAGCAATACTGGTGACCTTTGAAGTCTATATGATCTGTCTATTAGTGTTAGATGATTGTAATAAAATCAATATTTAAAATAGAATATTGTTTTACACTCTTCTCTCTGAAACAAGAAGAAAAGGTAGCATCAATGGCACACAAGAAATAATGAAAAAAAAAAAAGGATTAGCAAGTCAAACGTAATGCAAGCCATTAGAAGTCCAGGTTACATTAACAAGATTAGGAATGTGCCAGGCAAAGAGGAAAGACACTAATGTCTTGTTTTGTGTATTTGGTTGGTTGTTTTTCTCTGTTTTTAAAAGGGAATCTTTTAAATGAATATAAAAATATATTTGTTCCCCCGATACGTTGTCCCTTTTTGGATAGATCTGTTTTTTTTTGATAACATCAGTCACTATGATGTAGTGACTCTGTTAATGGAATTATGAGTTGTGAGAAAGTGCAGTGCCAAAAGCATTCTCCATCTTGGGAATCAGTCAATAGAAGACAGCTAAAAGCTGTTTTAGTTGTTTTGTTTTGGTTTTGGTTTTGTTATTTGTGTGATTGCTGGTGAACTTGATTAAATGTCAGTATCAATTGTTCACAAGCTGTGGTTGCCAGACCATGTCAATGGTCTGTGAACTAAACCTCTAGACCAAAATAACACTTGGGATGTCAGTTGCTAAGTTAGATAAGATGGTAGCATGAGGTATGAGATATATAATTGCTGACAGTGGACAAAACAACCTTCATCTTGTTGTGTATTTTGGAAAAGTGGGACAGGGCAATTATGCGATAGGAAATCGTAGTCCAAAACAGAGCAACTCGAGGAAGCATCTGGAGCTAAGAACAACAGAAAAATGTGAGAGAGGACCAGAAACCAGGGCTCAAGGTTGGGGAGATGGGAAACAAATCCAGGATAGATGCAGGTTTTGCAGGCAAAGGAAAAAAAAAAGCTAAAACAATTAGGATGAGAATGATGGAAGGAGGCAGAGGCAAAGATCATAAACAGTTTGAGTGGGCTGTTTTGCCAAGATGCTTGTTACGTGATCTCAGTACTATTGTACAAAATGAGAATTACAGAGAAGAGGACCTTCATCCCAGCTTGTTGCCTACTCATACTGAGTCTTCATCTAGCTTACCTCCTGGACTAACATGGATTTAACATTAATTGAAAGGCTGAATGTCTTTAATTTTACAATATCTTGTGATATCAGTAAGCAAAACCAGAACTCTGTCCAGAGTATTTTTATGAGGTTCAGTTTCTTTAAAATTTTGATTTTTCAATGAAAGAGGCAGGAGCTTTAGCTGCAGAATATGCTATCTGGAAAGCAGCCAGCTGGGGACCCTGAGTTTTGCCAAATCCAAGCACCCTGATGCACTGCAAAAAAACTAAGCACAGACAATAATGGGCAAACAGGAGGTGTTAGAAATTTACATCATCTCTAAAGAAAGCTTCTGTCTTTGTAAGGCAATTTTGTAAATTTAACAATCTCCAAACAAGAATAAGCAGCTCCCCACCCTCACAGACCACCCATCATATTTAAAAACAATTTCACATCCTTGTAACTTCTGCTAGGCTGGAGTTGGTATCAGCAGCTGGACTTAAATTCATTATTGCCACTGCTGGCAGACAGTGATGACTAAAGTGAAAATCCAGGCTACTGTAATACATTGCTGAAGTGCATTCTAAAGATGATGAGATTAATTATCTTAATAATTTAGCTGAGTGTAATTTAATCAATTTGGGTGGTACCTCTCACAACCAAAACCCAATACTTTTTATAAAACACAGTATTTTGGGTGATGATTGTCCTCTGTCTAATTCACAATATTATATGTACTCTAGATGTTGAGATGACTGTTTTGATCACAGAGGATAAAGATATTGTCATCTAATATTTGTATTCTAAAGCGGGGGTGAATGAATGCATGTCACTCTGAGAGCACACGTTGTTTCTGTGGTGGTAAAGCAGAGTAATATAGAAAAATCTTGCATTGCTTTTTTCCCTAGATTTCTTTCTCTTTTACTGACAGATTATTTTCTTCAATATTGACTTCTGTGATTATATATGTGTAGATAAATGTGAATTACGAAGAAATGGTTTATGAGTTAAGTAGTATTTTTGGTGGTTTAAAAACTGAAAAATAAGAAGTGATTGTGAAAAGTGGATAGAACATAGTTCTTTGTTAGTACATTATTCTTCTAAGAAAGCCGTACCTAGAAATATTATTTTGCTGGGGTTTACCCATTTCAAATAGAAGTAAAAGAAATGTCTTTTATTTTCTTAATTTCATGAATGGGTGAACAAAACTGCTGTGAATAGCAGTCAGTCACAAGAACTAATTGATCCACATGGCAACAAGACGAGCAAGGTTAGCCACCGTGGTTTTTTTTTCTCAAAACTGTTCTGCTCCATGCTGTGTGTGCCACAGCAATTATTCACATTCACACAGATTTTAAATATGTTTTCATCAGTTTTTAGAAAACAAAATATGGGAATGGGAACATTCACTTTGATTTTCCTGATCCTCCATCCGTTTGGTATTGTCTCTATGATATCTGCCTGTGAATTGTCCCACTGCGTCTCAATTGAATGTAAAATACATTCCTTCTGTTCTCAGTCTGAAGCTGTCACTGTTGTTGCACCATTGGAAACAAGTGTTTTGGTCCAGCTGAGAGGCACATGGTTTTTGAAGGCTGGATAAAGAGTTTGCTATAGCAAATTTTATTACCCAATGTCTAGTGGTGTCGTGGTTTCGGCCCATCAGGGAACAAAAGACCACGATTAGCCTCAAGTACCGAAGACTTAAGGATTGCTAAAGGGCAGGGAGGGCTTAATTGCCGCTTAAGGTGCAGGACAAAACAGACCAGGCTGCTCGGCTTGGGGAAGAAAAACAGAAAACAATTTAATACCAACTAAAACACAAAACC
>WBNH01010547.1:0-15014 GCA_013401255.1 Urocolius indicus | reverse complement strand
TGTGGGGTCCGCACGGTCGCCTCCATCTTGTACCACTCTTACACCTCCTGCCTCGCACCTCAAATTCTCGTCCCTAAATAGTGATCGCAGAGGCGCCAGATTGGCCCAGCCGGGCTGGGGGGTGGGTCTGAACCCAGGAGTCGGGGGAGAGTCTAAAAAACTTTTACCGGGTCTTCACTGCAACCCGCTCCCCCTGTTACTAAACAAAAGCAACGCCTTGCTAAACCATGACAAGTGGGTTCAGGATAGAAGTCTCAAAAAATAACAAGAAACCCTATGTGTTACATTGAAATAGGGCAGAATGCCCTGCCAGTGCCTTTTCACTGACCCAATGGGCACCTATAGGACCAGAGTGCAGGTTATGAGCTGTGATGTACATTAGAATGGTGACCTTTTAGCCAGTGGGCTTCTGCTACCAGCCTCTCCACTGTGCTGTGCCATTTCTGGGATTTAAAAGTGTCTGCAAATAAGTTAATATACCTGTCGTCTTGCCTGCAGTGAGATTTGCTCCTAATCTTTCCGTGGTCTCTCCAGTAATGCTGCTCACATTTTACAGTTTCGATTCCCTCATGTTGTAGATTTAGTTTTATTTTTCTGTAGATATTCCCTGGAGCCAAAACAGAGGGAAGGGGAAATCTTTGCTGTAAAAGTCTTATTTCATGAAGCTTATGATAACAGGAAGGGGGAAGATCCTTAAAAAAACCTCCAGTTTTTTTTAAACCTTTGTTCACGTTTTTTTAAATGGTCTGTGGAACACAATTTTGTGTCTATAAAACAAACAAAAAAAATCTTGTGGTGATGTTATTAATAAAGGAGGTCGGTCATCTTTCAAAATCCCATTTTAGCCAGGCAGTGATTTTCAATGAAACCTGACATGTTCATTTTTGCCAGAGCAGCCCCCAAGGCCTGTTGAAAGTCATATGAAAAAAAGCCTTCTTAATAGATTGGTTTTCTTTGCTGAAGCTGTAACATCGCCAGTATTTATAGAGATTTCATTCCTCACATCTGTATTAGTTGAGCAGCAATCTAACTTTGGTGACATACATTAACAAAGTAGGCTAGTTATACAACACTGAAGAACGATATAACCTGCAAACCATTTAGTGAGCACCTTTATATTTTGGCAACTACGTTTTCACTTTTCCATTTATTGTAGAGAATTAATCCTCAGGAATCTATTGACATAATTGGTGTCAGCTGGGGAATTTGAGCCAGCCTTGCAAATATGTTAATTATCACTACAAATGATAGAGAGCACTGGGACAAATCCAGATCTTGTTTTGAATCCATTGACTTCTCTGAGCTCACAGAGGATTTTGCATGTTAATCACATGAATTTCATTCAAAAATGCCTCCCAGCCTCCTGATTTACATTTTATTAAAAAAAGATAGTCTGCTAGCTGCTCACTGAGATACTCTGCCTAACAGAGTGGATAAGCACTCATACTTTTTGAGCAGGTATGGCTATTTACTTACAACTATGTGAGCAGAATAATAATGAGTTAAGAAATTTTGATGAAGGGCATTGCTTTTGTGGACTTGCTTCTAGCGCAGAAAGACAAAAGGATGCTTTTGTTTGAACTAAGCTATGTTTTTTGTCTCAAAAAAATGAACATGGATTTTTCTCTGCTCTTACATCTCCACAGTCTCATTTTAGTAAGTTTAACTTTTCAAGAGCTACATCGGCTCGTGGCATAACTGTTTCCCTCTGGACTTTGAAACTTGCAGTGGCATCAAGCTTTAACCATCATATAAGCTTCAATCATTTAGCAGCAACCTGGCTGAGGAGTTACCAGATGATTGGAGGTTAGCAAAAAGAAGGGTAAGAAGGAGGATCTGGGAAACTACGGGCCTATCAGTGTGCCCATGGTACTAGTAAGGGTTAAGGAGTAGATCATCTTGAGTGCCATCACATGTCATATACAGGACAACTGGGTGATCAGGCCCAATCACTATGGGTTTAGAAAAGCCTAGTCCTGCTTGACTATCCTGATCTCCTTCTGTGACAAGATGACCTGCTTAGTTGACAAGGGAAAAGTTATGTACCTTACCTACTTGGACTTTAGTAAAGCCTTCAACACCATTTCCCACAGCATTCACCTGGAGAAAGTGACTGTTCGTGGCTGTGACAAGTGTACTCTTCACTCAGTAAAGAAGTGTCTATCTGTCTGGGCTCAGTGAGTGATGGTGAATGGGGTTAAATCCACTTGGTGGTCAGTCACCAGTGCTGTTCCCCGGGGCTCTGTGTTGGGTCCTGTTCTGTTTACTGTCTTTATCAATGATCTGGACAAGGAGATCAAGTGTACCCTCAGTCCATTTGCAGATGACATCAAGTTGGGTGGGAGTGTTGATTAGCTTGAGAGTAAGAAGGCTCTTCAAAGAGACTTGGACAGGCTGGATCAATGGGCTGAGGCCAATTGTATGAGGTTTAACAAGGCCAGGTACTGGGTCCTGTATCTAAGTCACACTAACCCCATGAAAAACCACAGGCTTAAGGAAGAGTGGCTGGAAAGCCACCCGAAAGAAAGGGCTTGGGGCTGTTGGTTGACAGCAAGCTGAATATGAGCCAGCAGTGTGCCCAGGTGACCAAGAAGACCAAAGGTGTCCTAGCTTGCATCAGAAATAACATGGCCAGCAGGACCAGGGAAGTGATTACCCCCTGTACTTGGTGCTGGTGAGATTTCATCTCAAGTACTGC
The DNA here is from genome assembly GCA_013401255.1 of Urocolius indicus. Classification (NCBI taxonomy): domain Eukaryota; kingdom Metazoa; phylum Chordata; class Aves; order Coliiformes; family Coliidae; genus Urocolius; species Urocolius indicus. Next base: position 12,316 of record WBNH01010547.1, on the reverse strand, counting down.
ATTAAGCTTTAGGCTCCTCACTACAAGAGGAACATTGAAGTGCTGGAGCATGTCTGGAGATGAGCAACGAAGCTGGTGAAGGGTCTGGAGAACAAGTATTTTGAGGAACAGCTGAGGGAGCTGGGGTTACTTAGTCTGGAGGAGTCTGAGGGGGAGACCTTGACACTCTCAACAACTACCTGAAAGGAGGTTGTAGCAAGGTGGGGATCAATCTCTTTTCAGATGTACCAAACATTGGACAAGAGGAAATGTCCTTACATTGTTCTGAGGAAGCTATAGATCAGATATTAAGAAAAAATTCTTCACTGGGAAGTAGTTGAGTTGCCATCCTTAGAGATATTTAAAAGAAATGTAGATGTGATGCTTAGGGACATGGTTCTGTGATGGGCTTCGCATTGTTAGGTTAGGAGTTGGACTTATTGATCTTAAAAGTCTTTTCCAAAAGAAATGATTCTATGATTCTAAGACAGAATTTTCATCTTTGCTCTATATGTTGTTAAATCAGAAGCTATGTGGAATGATTATAACACTGATGTCAGCGGAGGGACTTTAACTCTTCCCCTGCATCATTTCAGGTTTGGGGGATATGGGCTTGGTTTAAAGGGCTAAGAAAGACATAGAATCATAGAATGGTAGGGGTTGGAAGGGACCTTTAGAGAGCATCTGGTCCAACCTCCCTGCAGAAGCAGGTCCACCTAGATCAGATTGCATAGGAACATGTCCAGGTGGGTCTTGAAGACCTCCAAGGAAGGAAACTCCACACCCTCCCTGGGCAGCCTGTGCCAGGTCTCCCTCACCCACACAGTAAAATAGATTTTTTTATGATAGAACTTTTTGTGTTCCAGATTCTTCCCGTTACGTTTTGTCCTGTTGCTAGCTACCATGGAAAAAAGAGATGCCCCAACCTCCTGACATCCACCCTTTAGATATTTGTAAATGTTAATAAGATCTCTCCTCAGTCTCTTCCAGACTAAACAGTCCCAGTTTCCACAGCCTTTCCTCATACGAAAGACATCATGCATCTCCTTATCTCTGTAGGGCACAACAACTCTGTCTCTCATGCTAGATGAGGCATTTAGGGTTTTCCTTTAACCCTTGGTACTGCTAAAGTGAGTCTTTTTATGTATCCTAGGTGGTAAGCAGGAGGCACAACTGGCTGAATCTCTTCCAGTCAGCTTGTTACTTGTAGGAGATGCTTACTAAACCATAGGATTAATATCATAGAATCACAGAATGGTAAGAGGTTGGAAGGGACCTTTAGAGGTCATCAGGTCCAACCCTCCTGTAGCTCCACCTAGATCAGGTCATATAGGAGCACAGCTAGGTGGGTTTTGAAGACCTCCAGAAAAGAAGACTCCACACCCTTCCTGAGCAGCCTTTACCAGGGCTCCCTCACCCTCACAGTGAAACAGTTTTTCTGATGTTTAAATGGAACTTTTTGTGTTCTAACTTTATCCCATTACTCATGATCCTGTCACTAGATAAAATAGAAAAAAGTGATGCCCCAACCTCTTGACATTTAGATACTTGTAAATATTAATGACATCCCTTCTCAGTCTCCTCCAGACTAAACAGCCCCTATTCCCGCAGCCTTTCCTCATATGAAAGATGTTGCAGTCCCCTGATCATCTTGGTGGCCCTATGCTGAGCTCTCTCCAGAAGTCCCCTGTCCCTCTTGAGCTGAGGAGCCCAGAACTGGACACAGAACTTCAGGTGAGGCCTCACCAGGGCGGAGGAGAGGGGGAGCAGAACCTCCCTTGACGTGCTGGCCACATTCTTCTTGAGGCATCCCAGGATGCCATTGGCCTTCTTGGCCACGAGGGCATATTGCTGGCTTGTGTTTAGTTTATTATTAACCAAGTCTCCCAGGTCTCTGTCTGCAGAGTTGCCCTCCAGCAGGTCAATCCCCAGCCTCTACTGGTGCACGAGATTGTTCCTCCCCAGGTGCAGGACTCTGCACTTGTCCATGTTGAATCTCATGAGGTTCCTCTCTGCCCAGCTCTCAAGCTGGATGAGATCCCGCTGAATGGCAGCACCCTCAGTCCCCTCATCCAGGTTGTTGATGAAGATGTTAAACAGGACTGGCTCCATAAATACTTTTTGAACTTGTAAAATCTTCATCAAGTCTTAGTAAAATTGAGTCTCAATTGGTCTCAATAAAAGCTGGTCAGGTATTTGAAATATTATTTTCCACAGAGGGCAAATAATGTTCCTTTTGCAGATATAAAATCAACGTCTCAGAGCTTTGCATAGTAGGAAAAGACTGACAGAAACTCCTGAGAGATCCCATCTAAGACTTTCCACTTGAATGACTCATATGCTGCTTTATCAAGAATAAATCTAGAAAATTACAAAAGTGCCTATTATCTGAACTAAACATTCTAAATAGATCAAATAGTACCCACGGAGATGGCATCTTCAGGTTTATAAGGAAAGAATGCAACATGAAGAACCAGAAAGTAGAAGTCTAGAAAGCTATATTCTGAAGGAGAAATGAGTCTTAGTGTCTCTTACCACCTGCTTGAATTCACAAGTTTTTTCTATATCTGATATACAGAAAGAAAAAATCTTCAAAGTTACTCTTCTTCTGCATCTAGATCCTGAAATTCCTTTTTCTATTTTAACTTGTGTACACAACGCAGTGTGCTTTGAGAATGTTCTTGCATATTTGTGAGAATAATCATCATAATAAGTTCAGCAACTCTTAACATAGCTTCTACATGAAATCACAGATTAATTTGAGCTGATTTTTGTTTTTTTTTTAATATGTTAGCATTGTATGAGCAGGTCCATCTAAGACACAACACTTTATGCTTTGGTGAATTTTGCCAGGATCTTATAATAAATAACTAAGCTAGTGTGTCTGTGTTGAGAAAGTAACTACCTCTTTATGACACTATAGTGGCAAAATAATTTGTTTTGCATGAATTGAGATTTTTAATTAATTCTTTAAAAATAATAGTATATTATAATATAATAATAATGAATTATTAGGTAATTACAACTGATTTTATAACTGCAGCTTGTGCTATGATTGTTGGCTTCTCTCCAGACAACTGTTGACATTCCTCTCCAATGTACAGAGGTTTTTTGTTTCATACTTCAGTTTTGTATAAGAAACCACTGATAAAAACCATGCATTTGAGCTAGCAGAGATCAATGCTAGACTTTCCTTTTTTTCATATTATTTTGTTTGCCTGTCTTTTTTTGGTTTTGTTGGTTGTTGTTTTTAATGACATGCCAATGATTTTGTAAGGTGAAAGACTATTCCTTTTCCTGCTAGTTTATATACAGTATTGAAAAATTTCCCACCTAAAGAACGGTAAGTTTGAGGGGGGAAAAAAAGACTTTTTCTAATAGATATGTATTTTATGGTGTTTTTATAGTAGAGGCACTGTATTTACAGTTCTAGTGAAGTCACATCTGCAGTGCTAGGCCTAGTTCTGGTCTCCCCAGTACGAGAGAGATGAATCTGCTGGAGAAAATCCAGCAAATCATCACTATGATGATGAAAGAACTTGGGCTTCATTACTGTAAGGAAAGGCTAAGATGCTGTGACTGTTCAGCCTGGAGAAGGGTTATGGAGATCTTATTAAAGTATATCAATACCTGAAGGTAGAGAACAAAGAAGACGAAGCTGGGCTCTTTTCAGTGGTGCCCAGAGCAATGCCACAAACTGAAACACGGAGGTTCCCTTTGAGCATTAGGGAACACTTTCACTGTGAGGATGACAGAGCACTGGCACAGGCTGCCCAGGGAGGTTGTGGATGCTCCATCCTTGGAGATACTAAAAAGCTGTAGAGTCCTGGACTACCTCCTCTAGGTGCCCCTGCTTGAGTAGAGGGATTGAGCAAGATGACTTCCAGATGTCCCTTCTAACCTCAACTATTTGGTGATTCTGTGAAATCTCAGTCTTCATGATTTTGGGTTGAAATCCACTTGAAATTAAAGGGCTTTGCATTTGCATCCAAAGTCCTGAGCAGATGCTGGTTTACACTTACTGAAATGCAGAGGAAGCTGCTGGATCCAGTGTGACAGCTTTTTTGTGTCTTTTTAAAAAGAAAGAAAAACCTCAAAGAAAACAAAATGTCAGTGAACTCTATACCAAGCTGTCAGCATGCTTGCACTTGGGCACAGGAAGAAACCTTGTCTCATCCACTTTGTTTGAGACTGCCCCTTCTGTAGCCGGTGCTTATCTCCATATTTCTAAACAAGGCTGTGAATGAGTAGACTCATGCTTGATGTTCTCAATTCACAGGGCTTGATCAGCAATATCTATCTGATACAGGGAGTTTGCATGTAAGGCAGCTGACATGGACTAACTTCAGTTTAGAGATGTCTTGATTCAGTCTCCTACATACAGACATCTGATGCCACTTGAAAGACTGTTCTCCAGCTGCCTGCCCCAGGACTGTGGACTCCATTGGTCTTGACTCATCTTTACCATCACTGTAAAGATGTCTTTGACAACAGAGGTGTCCAATGATGTTAGATGGTTGTGTAGGCAAGTGAAACAGAGGTGTCCAATGATGCTAGATGGTTGTGTGGGCAAGTGAACTGATGCAAAAATCTCTTCTATCTCAGAAATACAGCCATGCTGGCCAACTAATAACTTTAACAATACTGGAATATTACAATCTTTTGTTGTTTTTGTTATTCTCTGATTTCTCAGAGATATGTCTATCTGGTAGTAGATTTGGGATTTTTTTAAATAGTTTTCTTTATGTTCTTGATGTTCAGTCCAGGAGGATGCTCTCTTCTCTTACTTTTCATCTGAATTAGTTTTGAGCATGATAAAGACATAAGACTCTTGGAGGCCTATGTGGATTTATGAGAAAGTGGAGAGGCTACAGTCTTCCCTGTCTTGGAGTGCCACTTGATCCAGCACACCTTAGCCTCTGTGTGAGGGCTTCTTGGAAACTCTCAAATCCAAACTGCAGTTGGATACACAGCTTCACTTATGTTTAACTACATGAGACCTTTTGATCCTCAAAGTGCTGTCAGACACTCACAGCTACTTATTTATTTATTTCGGTTTACAGTAATTGCACAAGCAAATGTAGTTCTCATGTAAAGGGCCTTTCCTGATTACAAGTTCTGCATACTCACACAATGGTAATTTATTGCCTGCAGGGCAGGGCTTGGGTATACCTGGGCTTCCTGGGTAGCTAAATGGATCATTCCATTCCAGTCCTCATTCACTTACTAGACTCCATGAGCACTTGCAAAAGCACTTATCCTGCAAATGCTTACTCATGAAAGTAATAATACTCTAATTAGAAAGTAAGTGGAATTTGGAGACATTAGGAATTTTTTTATTGTAAGTGAGTAAGCACTTGCAGGGCAAAACCCAAGGGCATCAGAAATGATGATGATTTTCTGCATAGTACATTGTCTATTTTTATCTTGAAGTCTGGATCTTTACATAACTTTCTATAAAACTGTTTGAGATCTTCTCTTCCTAGACAAGTCAGGAAGCCCAATGTGTAGATATTCTTATGCTTCAAAGCATTTTCTAATTGCTCCTTTTTAAAATGAAATGAAATATTAGCCTGAAATGTAGCTGTGACCTGCTTCTAAGTTCCTTTTAAATCACTAAATTATATTCTTCCAGTGACTGTGTCCTTTCTTCTGTCCCTCTGAATCTCACTTCAAGCTTATCAAATAACTACTTTAACAGAAGTTGGCATCCGGGTTCATTACTTGTCCTTTTAAAATGAGATTATTTACAAATGTGTTCCCAACACCGAATAACTTATATGAAAGTGTGCTTTTCATCTGCAAGGATAAAGATGATGAAGAAGATGTGTCCATGCAGGGGAAGCTTTTCTACAAAGAAAGATAGTTGTCAAAGCAAAAAAAATCACTGATTCGGTGAGTGGCAGACTGTGAGCAATTCAGGCAGACGTTAACTGCTATGTATATGGTTGACCTGCTGCTGCTTTTATTACCACTCTTTTTAATAGTACTCTGAGCACCTTTAAAAAACATTCCCTTGTAAGAATGCTTTCATATCTCAAACTGTTCCTGTGATTTTGCTTTTCAGCTATTTTCTTCCTTCAACAGTTTGTAAAGACTGTTTAACTCAAACTCCAGAAACATTAAAGCAAAGAGTGATATTTTGCCAAGCCATATGTTCTAAATGGTGTATTTTATGCAGTTGATAATAAATACTTTAAGGCATAGTAGCTACAAGAAATTTCCAATCTAATGTAAGCAGGCATGCTTCCAGTGATTTCAGCACTTACATTAGGGATGAATTTAACTGTCTGTTTTCACTCAGTATTGAGCATAGTGTTCAAACTATGTAGATTTCATTGACATTAGGTGTTGGGCTGGGACTTAGAATAAAAAGTCTTCTTTTCTAGTCTACTCATGTTAAGAATTGCTTCACTCTATTTTCAGCTTTATTGCTTTGCAGAAGTATTAAAACACTGATATAAAATGTTCACTAGGTATAAATATCTTGTCTGATATTTGATCATTTTCCTATCTAAACAGCATTTTAAAGACATCATGCACCTGCAAACCCTTTAATCATCTTTTACACGAGTTAAAATCTTAATCCTCTAATACATGCACTATTCTACATAAAAATACCAACTGTAGGCCATAAAATGTCTTCAACTGAAACATAGATCAAAATGCAAGAGTTAGTCTCCAAATAAACAAAGCTCTTTGCCCTCTCAACTTGTTATGCCAGGGAAACATAGATTACCTCAAATAGATAAAGTAGCAATGTTTCCTTTATAATCATAGAAATATAATGCACAGCAACTCTTTACGTAAGTTTGGAGTACTAGGCTGCTGGCTGGGCTCATTATGCTGAAACATTTTCTCCATCTAGAAAGGCTTTTCTGAGAGCTCCTTCTGCCTTTTTTTTTTTTTTTTTGTACATGAAACATGAAGGGTTTTAATATGGGTGGATCCTAAGTTGTTAAACACTTTCTTTTGTTCTTATTTCTTTATTGCACATCTCTAATTCCTCTCTGTCCTGCTCAGCTGTGTTTTGTCCTGTGCTTAGCTGTTTTAACTAGATATCCAACATGAGAAGTGATGACGTGGGGATTAAAAGTGCACTCTTTACTTACACATTATCTGAAAATTGTTAAATTGGAATTACAATAAAATCTGCTTATGCCAGGAAACTATAATCTCATAATAACAGTCAGAATTGAGAAGGTATTGTAACATCTTTATGATTTTTTTTTTTTTGTCTTCACATAACCAGAAATTTCTACGTGAATTGTAACTTTTAAGAAATGGTTTTTAAATCATTGTAAAAATTAAGTTTTTTTTTTTTTTTTTAAATTTCCATTGTTCCTAAAGAATGTCAACACAAAACAAGGAAGATCTTAGGAAATGGTTATTACTTGTATTCTGCTCTTTAAAAAAATGTTGTGTTAAATGAAGTAATGTGCTAAAATGCCATAAGCAGAGAAACTGAACTCATTGATCAAAGGACACATATTAATGGGTGGAGAAGAATTTACAGTATACCTGTCATTATAACAATAAAAGAAGTATCAGGAACATGAAATCCTTAAGTGATTTTTTTTTAAAAAGATGTTTAGGTTTTTTTCCCCCCAGATTCATAAAAGAGAGACAGATTATAAGCGTGCTACACAATTATTAATGAATCATTATTAATGAATGAAATATTAAGCTTTGATCACCTTCCTGTGACTATATAATATTTTGATTTCTTTTCTCATTACAGAATGAACTTTCATTTTTTAGTCTATGCTGAGTCATTTCATGAAGTGATGGATTTTAAGAGTGGAGTTATGATAAGTTTTCAGGAAGCAGAGATTGTCCTCATTATTACAACTATATCTTTATTCTTCCTCAACACCTATTCAGGGATCCTTAGAAAATAATTTCAGTCTAATTTTATCACTAGTGTAGAAACAAACAAGATATCAAGGAAATAGACTACTGATGTCTGTGGACAGAAAGTACCTACAGAGGGGCCAAGAATTATGAGTAATGTTTATAACAGTAACTAACTACTACTTCCAAAGCTAATCAAAAGCATTAGTGAATCCTCACATAATTTTAGCATATTCAAATAAAATTCTAATTTCGTTTTTATATCCTCATCATTACAATGCATTTTTTCTAAAGTCATTGAGTTTCTTAAATATCTTGAACTATAAATCGAACTGCGGTCTTTGTGTGACTCCAAACATCACACTGCTCAGAGTGAGAGGGGCTGAGAAAATAAATTTTGTTATAAAAGAGACCAGAAAAGATTTACAGAGAAAAATTAAGTAAAAATGAAATTAAGTAACATTCACAGAGAACAAAACTTTTAAGAATAAGATGAAAATTCTAAAAAGTGTCACTTGCAATTGGTGCCAGCAATATCCATTTAGGAAGAGTGAGAGGGAAATTACTTGGCTTTAGTTATGCCAATGTAACAAATGCAGCCTTGATCCTCACTCAGTGAGTGGTAAAAATCCTATTGACACTGATAGGGCTGACATTTCACTCAATGTCTTTCTGATGCAAGCCTCATATAAAAACCAGACAACTCACATTGCACCCAGTAGGAGTTTTGCCACTGAACTCACTGGCAACAGTGCTGGACCTTTTGCCTTTGGTTTGTGTGGCTGAAATCAATGAGATTTCTGCTTTAAATTAGATCACATATTCCAAACCCAGTCCTGCAGCAGATTTTCTGTTTCATACTATTTTATCTTTTTTTATTTTTCTTTTCTTTTTTTATTAATTTTTGTAATGTCTACATTAGGGTCAGATCCATAATCCAGCACGGAAGTGGAACAATCAGTTTTCAATGTACACATTAAGATGTGCATAGATATTCTGTTACAAACTCAAACAAACTGAGCTCAGTTTGGGTGTGATGTGATTCCCATTGGTCTCGGTGAAGCAAAACAGAAATAAATCTGGCCCACTTTTTTCTATATCAGAGCAAAAATAGGATTTTGTAAATTAAAAAGTAAAAAAGAAGGTTTGCTTGAAATAGTTTTACTAATGCAGATTAGTAATCTATGGCCAAAATTGGTGTTAACGAAGTTGAACATCTTGTTTGCTGACTTAAATACTGAGATAAAAATGCTAGAAACTAGTGACTATCTTGTAGTGATGTGTAAGTTACATGAGCATCTCAGTATTGTTTAGAAGAAAACTTTGATGTAATAGGACTTCTTTTCAAAGGCAAATATAGCCTGAGAGGTATGTAACACAATTCCTTTCAAAAGCCCTAGGAGAACTTCTCACTGAGATTCTTACAAATTATGTTCATTTTTTTTTAGACTGCATCAATGGAAAAGTACTAAAATGTTGGCATGTAAGAACAATGTCAGCGTTTGTAATTGTTATTCTGTGCGTATGTGTATGTACACACAGACTTTGAAACATCCAACAGCATATTTTTTTCAAAATGGAACTTTTCTAGATATTAATTTGTATAGTTGCAAGTTGAGCATTATAGAAATAGGTAGCGTTAAATATTTCTGCTTCACTATCAGTGCAATCTTTGTCATTGCCATGTTATTTGAAGGTACGTAGTATACAGTATCAAGTACATAGGTTGTGTAGTTTAGCATTGTATGTTGAGGATGATATTTAGTTCGATTTGATAATTATGAGGAAAAATAAAACAACCCAGGCAAAAGTAAACAGAACTTACAAGCGAAGATCCACAGGGAAAACATAGACTAGATCTGCATTTTCACATAAAACTGTAATAAAATGCTTATTCTATTTGTTTAGCTTGGTGAGTTTATCTCACTTAAACAGTCGGTGCTTTATAGATTGTTTTCCATCAGCAGGTGTAAGTTTCATTTTTCTCTCTCTACCCAACTCATTTTGCTCTGGTCCTGTGTTTTTTACAGCAGGTATATGACTTCAACTTTTATTTTACAAGCACTGGGAGAACAGATTAAATTATCTCTGTTTTCTGTAAGAATATGTCAGTTCTGAGCACTGGAGGCTGATGCACATCTCCTTGAATTGATGTGGATTTGAATAAAGATGTACAGCACAGCATTTTACCAGCATACTTGCTGGCACAAAAGCCATTTGCATAGCACTGTTGTCACATTTCCAGCCTTGATGCAGCCCCATGTGCTGCTAGGGTGGGTCTCACATTCTTTACTGCTGCTGGCTAGTGTATGTGAAGCCAGCTCAACTTGGCTGTAGCTCATCTATCTACACAGAGTATATGTAAAAAGTAGGAAGCTACCAAAACCATATAAAATCTCATCTGTTGAACGAAGCCATCTTCAATATATATATATTCCATATTTTATAAAAAAATTATCTTTGCAGAACATCTGTACTAATTTAATTCTGCAATGTAATACATCATTAGACATAGGCCTTCCATAAACCTATAAACACTTTAAATCAGAAGGATTTCTCTAAATCTATTCATGAAAAGATTCTCTGTCTCTACCAGTTTATCATAGAGTGGGTTTCTTTGCTGAAAAACATGCTTTGGCTTGAAGAGAATGACAAAGAGTGAAGGCATCCGAGTCAAGGATCATTAGTACTGCCTTGTCAACAGAAAGATTTATGTATAGCCTTGTTTAAGCCAAGTTTATGACTTTATCTCATTTTAGGACTATTCCAAAAAAGCTGATTGACTTGTTTGGATGAATGTGTCTATACTTGCTGCTTAGCTACACAAATGTTTTTGACATGGTACCCACTGAGGATTCTGGACGGAAATGTCACAACTTACAGGTAAATGCACTATAATGCAAAGTCCTTCCCTTGGACCTTGTGCAAAACATACTTCTGGGTGACTCAGTAGAGGTCCAATGCATAAATGACTGGTCTTTTTGAAGTGACCCTGGCTATGCTTAGACTGTGAAAGCAAGCAGTACTCTGATGCAAAAAAGGAATCCAAATTACCAGGCAAAAGGCATACAGAGATACAGGTTGGGTCACAGAGCAATGCATTAAACTATGCACAGTTTGCAATACCATACAAGGTAAGAGAAAGGCTAGTATAAGGAAAATTGTAGAGGTACTGCAACAGATAACATCACTGTGCAGGGATTTTAAAAGGTTTGCTTCTTGCACATCGTGAACTAGGAGGATGGCAAAACCCCTAGCTTTGGGTTATGGTCCTCAGGAAGAATGGCTAATATTGGAATTTATGCTTGAACTAACCACCTGAAGTGCACTAGTCAGATTTGCAAACATAAACTTATGTGAGAAGCAGTATGTGAAAGCAGTATCAGTTCTGCTTCACAACGAATGCGTGTGCATCAATGAAATGAAAGCGTACATGATCTCTGAAAATGAGGAACACTAGAGGAAAATTTGGAAATTATGTTACCTAGACTCTTTCACTAGCTCTCTGAGGATGCTGCTACAGGAATCCCAGCTCACATGTCATGCAAAGTGGAGAAAGACTTTGGGAACTGAAAGGGCTAGTGAAACCCACAGCTGTGAGGTACTGTAACAATGCAGAAAATGTGCACTCCAGGGTTTCTTTTGCACAGTACACTGAAATGTGTGTATTGCAAGGACTTTGTATAGGTCTTCACTGTGTGGGGACATGGCAGAATGTAGAAGTAGAGCGTATTTGTATAACACAACTGAAAAGATGAAACATTCATTTATTCAGCTAAGAGGAGAGTGTGTTCTATAGGGATGTCCAAGGACTACAGTTTTTGCAAAAACATTAGGGCTTCCCATCAATGGACATAAGAGGATAAAGGAAAACTTTCTTTTTCTTGAAAGAGGATGTAGGATTTGTTATTTCTCCATCTGGAAAGTGTACAATTAATGACATGTTGGGTCTAAGACAACAAGCGCAGTAAAAAAGCCATATGTGCCTAAAGAAAATTTATGGGGAAATGTGTTAATGTAGTAATGAGATTCATCTGTAGTTGACATATCAAAGATAAATGTCAACTTATCTATTTGTTAATGGATCTATTAAAAGCTTTGTTTATATTTTCTATTTTTTTCTCAAGCACTTACACACAGATGGATTGTGCAAACAAATACTTCATTAAACATAGGACTTGAAGCCAAGTGAACACTACTGAGTCCAGAATTGTGTCAATTAACCCAATTTGATTTCTTTCTTGATCCACTCTTGCTTTTTTAACATTTATTTTTGTTTTTTTGGGTAAGACCAGAGGTGCACTGAGTAATTCTATATGATTGAATGACTTGATGTATCCTATTTTATTAATAAAAATAAAATATTTGTTTTCAAAGTGGCACAGTACCATGGAACATAAAAACATCACACTCAAATCCAAAAAGCTTAGTTAGAATGAGTCATTGAGGCAAAGTTCTTTTATATATTTATGTGTGTGTATGT
>WBNH01010546.1:113990-162851 GCA_013401255.1 Urocolius indicus | reverse complement strand
AACTGAACACTAGCTAAGGTTTAGATCACAACATAAGATCATGTTGAGGAAGCTGGTGTCATTCACAGAAGAGGATTAATTGATTAGAAATCCTTCTTTTGGCCCAATGAACTACACTAGAAGAAAGCAAAAAATTTAAAAAGTGATTTAGCAACAATAGTCATTGAGTAACCAAAGCATCTTGTCAGGAAAAGGAGCAAGACCTGTCAGAGGTATAGACCTAAAGGATATTCTTGGAATGACATTATTCCTAGTAAAACCCATGATAAAGTACTTGGTAACATAATAGAAAACAAGCGCAGAACAAATGGTTTGTTTCTAAAGTGGAACTTTTATTATTGTTCTCTTGGCAACTGCTTCATTCATTTACCAATTCTGAAGAAATCCCTTGTGATAAAACATATGCACATGGCCTATTCAGTCCAGCCAGCAAGTGCACTAGGGAAATCTGGCTTTTTGCAGCAGAAACAGACATATCTCCCCATTTGCAAGTTTTTGTCAACAAAATAGAGGGCTTCCACTTGCACCACTAGCGCTTACTTATATATAGAGAACAGTAAGATGCAGCATTTTTACCATCAAATATAGCTTCATTAATATAGTCCTTTTTAATATTTTCTGTTTGCTGGATAAAATAATTTTTTTAGAGAAAGCTGTAGTTTTTGCCTTTTTATAATTGGTATGTTATGATGTATCTCTTAAGTTACAGGCTCAATCAATGGCTTGAGATTCAACAAAGACAAGTGCCAGGTGCTCCACTTGGGCCACAGCAGCTCCATGCAACGCTACAGGCTTGGGGCAGTCTGGGAAGCTATCTGGCAGAAAAGGATGTTGGTTGACAGCTGTTTGAACATGATCCAGCAGTGTGCTCAGATGCCAAGAAGGCCAATGGCATCCTTGCTTGTATCAGAGTGTGACCAGAAAAGCCAGGAAAGTGACTGTTCCCCTGTACCTGGCACTGGTGAGGCCACTTCGAATAGTGCGTCCAGTTCTGGATTCCTCACTACAAGAAGGACATTGAGGTGCTGGAGTGTATCCAGAGATGGGCAACAAAGCTGATGAAGGGTCTGGAGAACAAATCTGATGAGGGCTGGCTGAGGGAGCTGGGGATGTTTAGCCTAGAGGATGCTGAGAGGAGATATGGTAACTCCCTATAGGGGAGCTGTAGTGAGGTGGGGGTCAGTTTGTCCAGTAATGAATGACATGACACAAGCAAATGGGTTCAAATTGCACCAAGGGAGGTTTAGATTGCAGATTGGGAAGAACTTTCGCACTGAAAGGGTTATTAAGCACCAGAACGGGCTGCCCAGGGAGGTGGTGGAGCCACCATCCCTGGAGATACTAAAAAGATGTAGTAATGAGGGATATGGCATAGTTTAGTGACGGGCCTGGCAGTGTGAGTTTAGTGGTTGGACTTGATGACCTTAAAGGTCTTTTCCAACAATAACGATTCTCTACGATTCTCTGACTGCCACCATTCCTTCTAATTTCAATCCCATAATGACTGATGATGTTTTCTTCAGCTGAAAATAATTTGAATGTGAAATGCAAACAGGAAAACCGTCCTTTTGGTTTTTAACTCCATAGTGCAAGTCTGATGACTCCAGGTGCCCCTGAGACCTCGTACTTCTATGACTTAGTTACACAAATAAAGTCTACAAATGAAGCATGATAACATCTGAAATGAGTGAGATTTGTTCAGTCTTCCCTTGACTCTGACTCCCTGCACGGGAAGGCAGAAGCCACACTGTGTTTCTATTCATCCCCTCGATGCAGTGATGTGGCCACAGGGATTTGAGGCCATGGTGTGAAATACCTCCTCCCACTGTAGATGGGTCTGGCTGGGCACACCAGGGCCAGGCTGTAAGAACAGATGTGAGAGATAAGCATGGAAAGAAGACAGAGATAATAAAGGTGCTAAAAAAATGAATGGAAACATTTAAAACAGGATGAGGAATGGGGTGCATTGTTTACAACTTGTTCTGTCTTCTTCTTTTTACCTATGTGTAGCTATCAAGAAACACAAGTCACTGAAATCCTAAGTAAGCTCCATGACGCCATAATGGACTGATATGTACTGAGAACAATCTGCTTGGTAACAATTATTCTGTGCTTGTTGCAATAACATTTATTTATTTATCTATTTATTTATTTAATTTAATTGGCATTACATGGATGGTGCAAACTCTTCACATGAGGAAAAGGCCTTGAAGGTCCTTCACAGATTTCTTCTCTTTATAATACCTATGTTCTTACAGTAGCCCTTCTAAAGCTCATGGTGTCCATTTTAATTATACTCAGATGAATGTGTTTTAAACTCCACAAGAAATATGGCTTTAGTGATGCTTTATTGATGTGCTCAAGGAGGCATGAAATTAGCTGCAATACATAACAGTTTCTTTCCCAGAGACTTTAATTGCTTTATGCTCTTATGTAACTGAGACCACTCTGTGTGTGGGTGTGTGTTTAAATGCACATCAGTGTGCTTCTGTCACATCACTTCCAGATGACAAATATGGAACTGGAGAGGATCTTCAAATAGCCTCTGATACAGCCACTCACACTGCTTTAAATTGGGAATAGGGAGAAATGTCACAGAATATTTGAGACTGATTCAATTACCTTGGGTGATTGCAATGTTTTATTGTTGATTTTGTTTTCTTTCCCTTGCTTGTTATCTCATGTAAATCTGCCCCTTCTCCTTTACTAAATCACTTTTTATTTTATGTGAACTGTCATTTCACTTACAGTAGAACCTTTCAGCACAACTTTGACAGATATCTTACACATCTTAGAACAGGGATGAATCATCGATAACCTTCTGGGCAGACATTTCGTTCTTTTATGACAGTACAAATTAGCTCAGATTACTGATTTTAACCACATTCCTAACACCTAGGGGGCTGTGTCTAAAAATTTCCACCTTGGAATAAGACATACAAGGCTCACAGCAAGTGAGTAGATTAGTTTATAGATCTTGGGCCTTCATAATTTTCCTTTGATAAAATAAAAGGGTTTTATCAGGTGGCAGAAAAATGAAAAAAAGCTCATGTAAAAAATAAAACTAGTTTTATATTATTAGCTGCAGCAAATTATCTTTTTGACGCCAAGCCTAACCCTGAAGGGAGATGCTGTTTTCCTGGGATCACAGATGGCAGGATCCGTTCAAGCTCTTAGTCCTCTTAAAACTGTCTCTTTGCAAGACTGAAGTGATTCTTCTAAGATGAGTTTCTGAGTATTTGTACAGTTTGCTTGTTCTTTCAGGTCTAATCCTTATACCAGACAAAAATAGTAAGAAGACTTCTGAAGTTAGAGGGTGGATTGTAGGGAAGTTTAAGCATAGGAACTTTAAGCATATTTGATATGTAACTGCTCCTTGGTCCTTATGGATCCAGCACAGTGAAATTGCATATTGTTAACTATGGAGGACATGCTCAATGATAGCTGACAGATCCTCCTTGTGGCAAAGTATTCTGTGTCAAGATCTGTAGCCTTCTGCTACAAAAAGTACACAGAAGATGCATCATGAACTGTTTTGCATCTGCCCACACATCGAGTTGGCTGCAGATTTGGTATCAGTGCAGACACAATTAAATATTACTGCCTTGAGGATGAAGATAAAATAACTTACTCATTTGACAAAATTCAGTTTCACAGCCACAAGATTGTGGCTCTGTCAGGCACCATCTACCTACGTGGGCTGAGAGCAAAAGCTGAATGAGCTCTCCTTCCCGACGTTTGTGTCTGTGCATTCAATTTAATATCCAAAGCTGCTCCTCCCCCTGATGATACTAAGCTTGTGTGCCCAGCCTTTGCCCTGCTGTTTCAAGGAAGGTGAGTAGAAGGTGGCTAGCTGCCTCTCCCTCCCACCATGCTGCCCACCAAAGCAGCTTTACCTGTGCTGACTTTTCCCTCAGCATCAGCAGTGCCCATCAGAGTACAGAGCTGTGTATGTGTTTCAAGAGGCACTTGCATTCAGAGTTGTGTGAACAGAGGGCACTTGAATATGCTGCTCTGGGCAGGCAGTGTGAAGCTGGAGCAGAGCCAGGGTCTCTGCTGTGAGACCAACAGGATTTCCTTCTTGTGCTTACCTGTACACATCTGCTGTGTCAAGCACTCGGTTTGGGTAACTGCTTACTTTGCTTGTGCCTGCACCATCACTATCTGTCACCTTCAAAACTCTGTTTAATCTGTATTGTCTGGGAATTGGAATAACTGCTACATACATCACATCAGTAGTTCGGAATCATTTGGGAATGCAGTTCCTAAGGAATCCTGACCTGGTGGGAGCAACTGATTTCCTGTGTTCCACCCTGTTTTAGCACATAAAACCACAAAGGAGCAGGATGCTGCATGAGCTTCAGCCCTTAACTCCTAGTACAGCCAGCTCTTGCAGAGTTGCCAAGTATTTCGGTTAGAATTGCAGATTCTGTGTATTTTGATGATGAACCTGCTACAAGACTGGAGAAAGGTAACAAATCACCAGACACATTCCTGTTTACAATCCTTGTGGCTACTGTGGTATTGCTGCTAGATTTTAGAACTTCTCTTTGTGAAAGGACTTCATATTAAGAAATCTGACATCTCAAAAGCAAAGTCTGTCTATGCACGTTTAGTACAGAGGGATTTCAGCTGTCTAAACAATCTTCTAAGCAAGCTTCTTTTCTTTTTCTAGGGAGGTTTTACACCTTCACTGTAGAGATTCCTGAAGAATAACATATCACTTCTCTTAAAAACCCAATATGTTTATCATTTAGCTTATTTGTCATTCCTTCTTCTGCTAAAAATGGGGCCATGTAAATGCTGTGTACTGAAAACTCGTAATATAGGTTCTTGCATAGATCTACATAAGATTTTTAGATGGAGGAAGAAGCCTCACATCAAGGCAAAGAAAGAAGTTTATAATTGTGAGTTTTCATACATTGTTGTTTTGTAACTTTGCTGGATTTCTGCTTAACTCCTGTGAAAAGAGAATTCCCACTAGGGCTGCATAAACAAACCTTTTTCAAAATGAAATTAGTGTGTATTTAATATTAGGTATTTACTGGGGTCAGGATGGACCTTAGATGTGTTTCCTCTCATTTTTTTTCTTACTCAAGAACATGCAACAGCTTCTACAGGAGCACCTTAGCCCCGTAGCAGGATAACTCTGTTCAGACCTCTCCTCAAGGAGGTGTGAAATGCCAAATGTAGAACAGGTAAACTGTAATTTGCAGGACTGCTCAGGATTGTCTACTGCTGTAGACAATCAAGTGAAAGGGAAACAGTACTGCATCTTCCTCTTCCGTGAAAAACATGTAGGTTGGATGTCTATGTCATGAGCACTCAAGGAGTCAACTTCTATTTGTCTTAGGCTGATCTCTGCTTAGTGAGATGACCTTATGCTTCAGTTTGGTGCACGTATGTCTTTTACTGCAGGTTTTGGTATAAGCAACCTAAACTGATTCTGACTCATGTCTATTCTGAAACAGTGCAGCTGCATTTGTGGGTGCCAAGCCCAAACTAATCACCTCTGCTGAGTCTGGACCACTTATTTTGGGCACAGTACTACAAGATCTGTCTTCCCTGCTTCCAGACTCAAACCAGTATCTTCACGTAACCCTGCATGATGTGAAAATACAAAGCCTGGAAGGGTATTAGCTTGATAATTAGCTTCAATCACAGTAGACGTCACCTCACATTTTCCATGTATGGTGTAGAGCAGAAATATAATTCAGGAGTGCAGGTGCCATTCACCTACTCAATTGCACCCCTGCAAATTAGACACAAACCACTGCTATTCAGATTTGGTCTCAGGAAATAGAGTGGAAAGAGTGGAGAATAAGGCTCTAAATTTAGTCTGTTTAGAATGATACACCACTGAGTATTCCCAACTATTTTCAAAGATGCAATAAAACAGCATGGCAATACTAGTAAATGTCATTAGCTCTTTGAATTAATGGAATTACTGTTGGCAGCCAACGGTGATAGATTAGAGTAATTCTCCCCTACTAATCTTCTAAGCAAGCTTGCAATGTGAACATAATGAATCTGAGGAGTTTCCAATACAACCATCCAGCTAAAATTTGGAATATAAATTCTTGGCCTGTCATTTCCTGTTTTGCCTCTTTTCTCTTTACTCAACACATTTTTTTTTTTTTTGTGGTCAGAGTCGTAAAGTTTCTGTTTAAAAATTTTTCTTGGTTTTCAAAGATGCAGTTGATAGACTAGTGCAATTTAAAAAAAATCCTTCTCTTTTTAATACAGGACATTTTCAAATTTCAAACAATTTACCTGAAATCATGGGGTTTTTTTAGGCAGATAGATTATAAATCCTCATTACACAAATATATGAAGTCATGTCATCTTAACTGGGCTATAAACATTAAAGTAATAATCCTGTTCTACAGTTACTTTAAAAGCCTTTCCAGTTAGAGAAAAACTGTGTCTCGAGTTTAGCAAATGTGTAGTTTATTTTTTTCCCAGTGTTCAATAGCTGTATTGATAAACCCAGCATCATCACAATAGCATCAGCACTATGTAAGCCCTCAAAATGCTACAGAAGCCAGTATTTTGTCAATGTAGTTCTAAAGCCTGATACCAGATTCTCTGTTGGTGTATAATCCTCTGCTATAAGTGGAGTTATTGTTGATTTATATGGAAGAATTGAATCCTGCTGAGGTTGTTACCACTAGAATGAGGTCAGGAATGGCATTCCATTTCCTTTGGTCTTTGCTGTTTCCACCCTCTATCTGAGCTACACTCATTATATGAGTGATAGAACTAAATCTGAGGAAATTCTGAGACTCTCAACTGGTTGAAAAAACAGTGGGTATTGATTCTTCACTTATTTGTGCTACAATTCCAATTATTTTTAAATAGCCATATTGAAAAGAGAGGAGAGAGTGGCTCCTTCTACTTGCCCCTGAAAAGATGCCGGCCAGACAGTGAGCAAATGCTCCCTGCTACCTTCTAACAAATGACTTCTATTGCTGAAGAGGACAATTGTCACCTTTTACTAATCACATCTTTGGTTATCAAAAGCATTGAAAGATGCCGATGGCTCTGATGTAGAATAGAACCTATGTGTTGCTTGCCAGAAGAATTGTTGTATGTGGATTACAGGTCATCAGAAAATCCGTTGAGATATGAAAAACATGTCCTGTGCATTTTTCCCAGGTGCAGATTTATGAACAGCTAGCAGTTTCCTCAGATCTGAACAGAAACTGAATGTTGAGCCTACCGCTGCGCTCTGGAGTGATTGATTACTGACAGATGATATCCTGCATAGCAAGGGAGAATCACTATTCACTTTCTTTGCTGAGCTCTGTATGTTTGTTTGTATAATACCTCACTCTGATGGCCATCAATAAAGGAATGCCCCTGAAGAACTGAAGTTAGAGCATTACTTATGCATTTAGAGACCTAGTGAAGTGTTAAACATGACTTCTGCTTTTCTTTAAAACTAACCTTCCAATACCACTGTAGTTGAAAAGCAGAGTTTTCTCTGAGCAGGGCAAGAATTTGAGATGAGNCCTCCCATCTTGCTGGGGCCTTCTGTATTTTCTGATATTCTGAAACAACCAAAGTGTTGAATTTGCTAAAATAAATTACCTACTAAAAGTAAATGAAGACAACACTGTGACTAAGTGCTGTACCAACAGATACTGCTCTTCTCTGTCTGTGTTGTCCAACTGTCTCTTAGTTTAATACAGGAAGAATTTTGACTTTATTATTGCTTCCAGTCTTTTTCATTCCAATAAGGACTGTGAATGGAAAAGAAAGTAAAAACCAATTGTCTCTCTGAAGTCCACCACAGAAGCACATGATACCACTAGTTTGACAAATGTGCCAGACCCACTCAATAAAACCAGAAAAGTTTTTTATTGCTATTCTCTAATTGGTTTACAGAATCCAGGTACTTATAGAAATGACAAAACATTCAGAGACTTGGAGGCTCCATAAAAACTACATATTGTTTCGCTAATGTAAGTTCAGTAAATATTGTTAATTTCATTATCTGAGGCTCATAATCAACTGGACACAAGATAATTTGTATGGAAAAATCTTTATAGGCATCTTCTTTCATCAAGTAATCCTCTTAACCACTTGTGGGTTTTTTCCCCAACTGTTTGAGCAAAAATGATATCTCGAGTGACAAATAACTTGAATTATGAGCATTCAAAGAAACTCCCCCATGATCTGAAAATGTTGAAAGTAAATCATAGTCACCTAACAAAACATGAAAATACACAGAGGCAGGAATATATTAGACAGGGAAAGAAATAAATTGTTTGTGAGTTTAACTCTTATCCTGTGAAATTAATTTAGCTAACTATGCTTTTAAAATGAAATGACAAATGTATAAAATATCATTATGAATTAATAATCCAGTATTTTAGTAATAAATCTCTTAGGTGTTGTCATAACTGGTCATGTTAGAAAGCTCAGTTCTTCAGCAATATAAATAATATAGCTAGATAAAATATAATTACAACTGTAATGCTGACTCTAGGAATTGAACTAGGCTATCTAGAATCTTAGCCAAAAACAATCTCTCCTGGTTCAGGGAAGAACAAGACTCACTTTTATAAGATCCCCAGCTCTCATGTATGATGTCCTTGATCACTGTCCCATGCAGTTTCTCATTCTCATCTAAGATTTCCCTGTCTGACTTATAATTTTGTCTAAGCCAACTTGTAAATAAATGCATCCAGCCACTCTTATCTCTTTTGGTTTTTTTTTTTTTTTTTCAAAGACCTTTTTCTCAAAGGTTGGGTTGCTTCGGGAGCTCTGTGCAATACACTCACAGGTCTCCTGCTACTGATCAGCTGTTGTTCTCTTACGTTGCAAATAGCTGTTGTGGGAGGCAAGGGTTCATGGATTTTGGAGCATTTTGTGCAACCTATTTTTGTACACTGACAATTTGGCAGCAGGAAATGTCAAGAGAAGAAGGCTCCAGCAGATCCGGCAGGAGAACCAATAATAACCTATACAAAACATGGGATGCCATGCTAAGGAAACAATGGCTGCCACAGGTACAGGAAATGGCTTATAAAACCTGCAAAAGTTGGATTTCTGCACTGCATTATGTTTTCATCTACTATTTAGTCCACAGTGGGAATCCATTGCTTTTTGCCATGGAACGTGGCACAGGGAGACAGAACCTGAGTCATAGTATTTTGATTAGACAGAAACGGAACCACAGTACTTCGATCACAGTCACTCTTACAGCTTTTAAGTCTTGTATCTACATGTAGAAATAGCTGTGAAGCAAAGAGTACATTTCATAATACTCTGACTAATATCATGCTCAGTTGCTGATACTGACTGGTTTACACAGCTAGAAGTTGTCATTCTCTGTTTACAGAATATTTTCCAGAGCAACAAGGCTCTTGAGTAGTGAATCTGTTCCAGTTCCAAAGCTCATACTTTCAATTCACAATCACAGTGGAGCACTACAGGGTTAATTTTCATGTTTGGGAAGGTTTCTGGGAATTTTGCTTTTGCTACATTTATTTAGCAAGAGAGAGCAAAGTGATGGTTTAGATTCTCCCATTCCACTCCAGTGCTAACATCGAGTCCCTAGCATAACCTAAGCCTTTTGCTGACCTTTATGTTAATGCTACTCACTAAATAAAGGAATCTATGAAGCATTTTTCAAGATGGTGTTTTCCCTACCATACTTCTGCCAAAATCCTCCCACTCAAATTGTTAGCAATGCAGCTAACTGAACTGAACTAGTTTTTGAAACATCAGTTCTGGCTTTTTATCATTTGTTGATATAGCAAGGGATGGGGGTGAGAGATGGGTACCATGGGACAGCAAAGTGCAGAGACCTCTCTTTTGAAGGGAAATTTTCTTGGCTATTCTTTCCCATTCAGATAAACTCAGAAGGTGAAACAACTTAGAATGAGGAAAGAAAACTAATTAGAATTACTTCTTTTAACAGAAGTTGATCCTACATTTTGTATTCCTCTTTAGATTACATTGTGTTTACAGATGTCCAGATAATAGAAATTTAATCTGTTAACAGAGATGGATGAAAAAGCAATTGTTTTGTATTTAGTTTTTAACACATCTTCAGAAACATTTCTTTGCTCAGAAACCACCTTTCACTTAAATGAAAAATGCAGTTCATATTCTTAAATTGAATTGTACTGTAATAAGATTTATACAATACACTGTCTAGAATTTGTATTCTGTTCTGGCATGCTCTAGGTACATTACTACCATATTATTTACATACATTTCCCATTGATAATTTTTGAAATCTATTTTACTGATCTTCTGATATGCTTTTATCATTTGACTGTGAATGCAGTAGTCAATGAGACCACCTGGGTGTACCAAGCCTATGAAGAAACTGAACACTTGTCCATGTCCATATCGCAATGTTGCATCACCCTTTGCTAAGGTGAGAAACATACTCTTTCTTGATGTTTATAATCCACTTTACAGAAACATACCTTCCACCCTCACAGAACTCAGGAACTTGCTGGAGAGAAGATTGTTTGTCTGGGTTTTTTTTTAAGCATTGTTGTTGATCTGGGTCTAAGCTATGCATTGCTGTCTGGATTAAAGGCTCACTCATCATTTGCTTTCCTTGCTTCCACTGCCATTTTTAAATGTCATAGTTTTCTCTGGATCTAGAGGCCTAAAGTGACTCTCAAAGTGCAGGCCAATTTCAGAAAGTCCATAGCTACACCCCAGCTGCATATCTTCCTGCTATCTGCCAGAAGTCCCCCTTCTCATCTGCCATGCAAGTGTTTGGTTTGCTCACCTCCATGACAATGAATCAGACACCTGGTGAGCTCTCAGTCTGCTGTCTCATAATGCATATGTCATGTGCCAGAAGATACTGATCTGAAAAAAAATTGATTTGGCAATTGCCTACTGCTGCACATTCAATGGAAAACCTGGACCTGAGAAGATGAGCTGGATTACTGACATTAGTAAATGTGCATTTACTTATCTTCTTGTAACATATTTTCACCCAGAGTTGCGTGAAAATTCATTTGTGGCGCTGATGTGGAAAGGAATATAGAAGTCACCTATCTACTAGAGGTCATACTGTGGAAAATACAGTGACTTTCCAGGAATTAGTTTGTTTCAGGTCTGTAATAACGCCCAGGCTGAGTGGTCAAAGCCTTATCTCAAAAGACATAGGTTCAAAATTTGCTTCAGACAGAGTAAACAGGAACTTGATGAGAAATGATTTATGCCAGCAAAGCATCTTGTATGATAAAACATACTTGAACCTGTTTACTACTAACTCTTTTCACAGAGGAATTTGGTGTAAATCATTTACTGTTCTTTCCTTAGCTCAGTGTTGTTCAACAGCTATTTATGGCACAACTCTGCAAGGTGTTGAGTATCCTTAGGGGAATCACAAGACTCAGTTACTGATGGTATATACCTGTTTCTACAGGTCACCTTTGTGGAAAGGCTAATTTGAAATGGACCTGTCTGTGGGATGACACAACCAGAAAGCTGAGTGAATGTAGGAAGCCATGTATTAAAATAAAGAGAATGCAGATACAATTTAGGTAAGGTTGCTTAGGTGTAGATAAGGTTGCTTAGGTGTAAAAAGAGGCAAGATAACAGAATTAATAAAAGATAACTAATGGTTATCAAAACCCAGCAGGGCTGTGCTGTAAGAACAAAAAGTACAGGGAAATGAGGAGATTTGAGAATAGTACTCTGAATTGCAATTACTTTCCATCCAACATCTGAAAGATGCTTTGTTCTGGAATGAATATATATACAGAAGTTGGCTTTTGATAATACACTATGTCTGCTTGTCCTTTTTCTTTTATCTGGATCTTATTCACTGATTTCAGAGTAGTTACTGTCAGTTTATAACAGTGTTGGTAAGCCGGGATTCTGATCTAACATCAATGTGTAGTGAAAAGTATGACTTCAAATTGGACTACTTGTGTTACAAAACATGACATTACTCGTCAGTTTTTTTTCCCAGTGACATGAAAATACACCTAGGAAGCAGCAAGGTAGACAAGTATGCATTTCCAGACTGCATAAGGTAGATCCTTAGACAGACTGGTACTTGGAATGACATATGATGTGCTGTTTTGTTAACTTCAAAATAAGTAAAATAGCAATTGAATTTAAGAATATTACCTAAGAGAGAAACTTGAGTTAAAAAAAAAATAGGACTATGGCATGTGAAAGAAAGGACACAAAGTGATTTATGCTTACGTAAAAGGGGCAGGTATTGGGAAATGTGATATAAAGTCATAAAGTGAATATAGAAAAAATAATGACTTGGAGACATGGGAAACCTTCTGACTGAGATATGGAAGGACTGCTTATCAAGGATCTGATTTTAATTAACAGAGTCTTTCAGACTAGCATGGAGAATGCACAGAAAACACACAAGGCAGGGCTGGTTTCCCCTTCCTCAGTGGGTGAACTACATAAGGTACCTTCTCATATTTCAAAGTGACTTCTACACTTTTCTTTTAGCAAAAATAGCAGTTTTTGTCATGGATCTAAACGTCTTGTCCTTGCATAGGTCTTGTTACTCATTATCTTTATGTAGCTGTAACAGCAGTTTACCCAATTATCCAGGGATTTTCTACCAATTGCATGAAAATTTCCAGTTGGCACATACCAGCTATATTGCCTTCTGCTGTCTTTTGATTGGCCTTTATGGTAGAGACATGGCCAAGAGAATGAGTCTGAGGGGCAATTTTATCCACCAAACCATACCTAATATCCATACAGTTTTTAGGTGGCTCTAAATTACTTTGTGCAAGCGGTCAGATAATGCTTGAATCATGAGACTAAGGGCTGTTGTGGGAAAAAGTGTTCCTTGTTTCAAATTTAAGAAGTAACAGATTATAAAGCAAGAAAAAAGTCTTTCTCAAGGTCTTCAAACTGCCTAACTTTAACTTCCTAACCTTGGTGAAAAAGCTGCATGGACTTTGTATGATAGCAATAATGGAGAGAGAAAGGAGGATCTTCCAACCAAGTTATTCACAGGAGGGAGGGAAACTTTCCTCTTTGGCATTTTAAGCAATCTGCATTACCACCCTGTTGAGTAGACTGATAGCAACTGAAGCTGTTTGGAACTACAATGCTCAGCTCTCATTATAGCCCATCAGCAGCAATGTTTTGGAATCACAGTACTTGACCCAGGAATTAAAGCTGAGTATCCACCTGTTTGTGTCCCCCAGTGATGTCTGAATTTAAATGTGTTGCTCCCAGTGTAAGTCATAACTTATCCAAGAGGCCAAAGGGATGAAAATGCTGAAATTGCAATGCAGAATCGGTATGGACAATTTTCTTTTCTTGAAGGGCACACTAGGCATGGCACTGACAGAGAATCAGTGAAGTAAGGGTCCATTCTAGAAATGAGAATGGCCAGTCTGGGAAGATATTGTCTACTTACAAGCTGCACACTCTAAGGTTTGATAGGGTGCACTAAAACTCTTACACAAATCATAGAATCATAGAATGGTATCTAAAGAAAAAACCTTTTCCACAGAAGGGAATTTCTACTCATGTTATCTGCTCTGGTATATATGTGAGACAAAACCCAGAGAATTTGTGTCAGCATCTATTGCTTCTTCCTCCTCAAATACCACCCTTGCAGTTTCTTGTAAAAGACATTACAACTGTAGGACAATATGTATGAAAATCTGCTCACCTCTTTGGCAATCAGCAGAGCCCTCTGCTGTTGCATATTGTTGTCAAGTTCCAAAAACTGGGCAAATAATGATTTGAAATGTAATAAGATTAGCCTATTTACAGAACAGTCATACATATTACTTACCTGTTCTGTTACTTCAAGGAAAAGGCATTTAGTAGCATCAAAGAGTAAGAAAGAAAAAAGAAACTTTTGTATTTCAACATGTCTGATTCTTCTGACAAGTATCATTGTCATCTCTTCTGAATTCATTCTGCAAGCAATATGTTCTTTAAGTGAATATGTAAGGTAAATAAATAATGAATACACAGAGTTTTCCCAAGCTAGTCCAGAACCACATGTGTTTTGAAAGCTAATGTTGATGGTAGATGCCTGATGCTGTGAGGTATTTAGAAATTTCCCTTTATTCTTACATTCACACTATGTTCATCTGGAAACCTACTATACTGGGCAAAGTCTACTGTGCTGACTCAAGTTAAATTCACAGTTGCCTCTTGATAAATCACAATATGTCATTCAGTTATACCACTGAGGAAAATGTAATTACCATGCAACATCTTGTGCTGTCTTGGGATTTCTCACTAGGTAAGTAAGAAATAAAGGCCTGTCAGTACTGCAGGAATACTGTTGTAGAGATGTAGGAAGAGACCAGCTGGGTCATAAGCCACAACACTGCATTGAAATTACTGGTCACAGGGGATGTACTCTGTTTTAGCAGCAGGCTGCATGCCTTTCCCTTCCACCTGATGTGCAGATACTTGCCCATTGTCCAAGTGAACACTCATACAACACATTTAATTCTCATAATATGTCTCTAAGGTGGGAATAAGAACAGATAAGGAACTGAGGGCCAAAGAAATTGCTGTGTCAGGAAAAAAAAAGAAAAAATACATGTGTAAGGAACAGAAATTGACCCTTTGTTTCCACCTAGGATCTCTCAACAGACTTTTTTCTTCTGCAAAGCAACAACGTACAGTTGTGGTAGGCACTGATCTCCTGAACTTATAATGCACCCTCAGTAAGTTTGTAGATAACACCAAGCTGGGTGGAAGTGAGGGCAGGAAGACTCTTCAGAGGGATCTGGACAGGCTGGAGCAAAGGGCCAAGGTCAATTGGATGAGGTGCAACACAGTCAAGTGCTCGGTATTGTACCCGGGTCACAACAAGTCCATGCAACACTACAGGCTTGGGGCAGTGGCTCGAAAGCTGCCTGGCAGAAAAGGAAATGTTAATTGATAGCCAGCTGAACGTGAGCCAGCAGTGTGCCCAGGTCACCAAAAAAGCCAATGGCATCCTGGCTTGTATCCAGAACAGTGTGATCAGCAGGGCCAGGGAAGTGATTTTGCCCCTGTACTTGGCTTTTGGTGAGGCTGCACCTCGAGTACTGTGTCTGGTTTTGCGCCTCTCACTACAAGAAAGACACTGAGGTACTGGAGCGTGTCCAGAGAAGCTGGTGAAGGGTCTGGAGCACAAGTCTGATGAGGACTAGCAGAAGTAACTGTGTTTGTTTAGCCTAGAGGAGGCTGAGAGATGACATGATCAGCTACCTGAAGGTGAAGGTTGATCTTTTCTCTCCAGTAAAGAATTATATAGGACAAGAGGAAATGGGTTCAAGTTGTGCTAGGGGAGGTTTATATTAGAGATGAGGAAGAACTTTTTCACTGAGAATGGGTTGCTATGCATTGGAACAGGTTGCCCAGGGAGCTGGTGGAGTCACTATCCCTAGAAGTATTTATGTGATACATAGATGAGGTGCTGAGGGATGTGGTTCAGTTCAATGATGGGCCTGGCACTGTGAGTTTAGTGGTTGGACTCAATGACCTTAATGGTCTATTCCAACTGTAATGATTTTATGATGCTAAGAAATCTAAGGCTTCTGCACTGGCACACTTTCTAAGCTTGTCCCAACTCAGCTGAATTGCTGCCTTTCCCTCTGGAGTCAAGACTTTCCCTTGTAGCTTTGTTCTGCTACAATGACTGTCACAATCACCACGAGGAAGCAGCATAATCACCCACATACTTACCCAATTTCAGCACAAAATTCAAAGCTCCTACTGCAGGTCTACTCTGATTTCTTAATTTAAAGATAAATATACAAGTAAAAGCAAAGGTAGCTGATCACCCATACCTACAGAGAACAGAAGATTTTCTCACTTGTGACTTTTAAAGCTTGTAAGTCATTCTGATAATGCAGTTGTGGATGCAAATAATAAAAAAGAAGATACATTGGTAGTTATTAACATTCATTTCATGTTCACTGGAGCTGGCTCAATGTAGACTAAGGAGGCCAAGATCTCAGATTACTGTCAGAAAGACTGATACCAACTTTTAAATCTAAGGTTAGGATGGATGACTATAGTAGCAGGAAAATGGTAAAAAAGCTGCAAGGAAAACTAAGTTGTCTGCAAGCCAAGACTGAAATGATAGAGAATATATTCCCAGAAGGATAAAAGGCTTCCTTTTTTTACTCACTTGCTCATTCTCCTTTGTTTGAATTTTGCTACTGAGATTTTCTCAGAAACTTTACCTTAGGAATTAACCCTTTACAAGTTTTTCCTTAATGTTTGTGTGCTTTCAGGACAGTTTGGTTTGTCATGAGTTTACAAATGTTACAGACAGTGTTTTTTATGGCAGGAAAGTATAATCAGCTTGAATAAGGTTAGTTGGATTAATTACTGATGCATCCTCACTGATTTCAGTGGAACCTAACCAAATGACAATATAAGCTGAGCACTTCTTTGTACCGTGTACTCCAAAAGAGCTCTTTGGAGCTTATGTTCAGTGGAAGAAGAGAGAATAAATAACTTTTCCCCTATCTTCATTTCAAATATATTTTTCTTCTACAGAATTTCTATAAAAGATGACTCAAGAGCACATGGACATAGCTAAATATTAGCTAATTAAAGCATTTCAACCAAAGTGTATTGGTTCCAAATTGGACTTGGCTTACTATTGCCTAAAACTCATCCAGATTTCTGGTCCAAAGTTCTTGAATATCGTGATGTGTTACAGTGATCACTTCTGTAAAGTGTAATACAGACTTTCCATTTGCTTGGACTAAGAAGTGCAAAATGATGCATCCCAGTGAATTTTTTGATTCATAATGTTTTAAGTGCAGATATTTTTTAATCCCTTTTCATAATATTGTGCTGAATTCTCCAATACTGTAACTTCTAGGATGAGAAAAAAAACCACAACTACTAAGGAATGTAGAAGTACCGGCTTTAGTTCAAGTTTCCTTCTAGCCCCACAAACATGCTTGGAAATACAGCAAGCTTGAATCTTATAAAAAATGCTGACTGTGTTTTAAGAGGTTCTGTGTAGTCCTATAAAAATTAATCTAAGCTGCCAGGGTCCTCCGGTTAGGGCGAGATGAGAATGACAGCAACACCAACATGGTTAGGTCATAATTCTCAACTTTATTAGCGAGCATCAGGCTTTTATAAGCAATGCAAAGCCAGCTTGGCTACAATAACTCTGATTGGACTTTTCCAGCTGCACTTTCTGTGATAAGCCTTGCAGTTTCACACATTCCTTCAGGTTCTGCTTTGCTACATACTTTTATCTAACTCCTTCCTTATCCCATTTCTATTCTAAGCTTACACAGCTTCTTTCCCACACGCACAGTTGCCTTCATATCTACAGTCTAACAAGCAAGTCATCCTTGACGATTCTTCAAGCTCACTGTTCTTTGACTATCCTTTGTTATCTCTTTTTAGCTGACCTTATATTTGCTACTAACTTTCACTAATGCAGACTGAGCATGAACACCTTACTGTTCCTCTGAAAAAAAGCATTGTTCTGCATTAATCTCCATTAGTACAGCCCAAGCCTCAACACTAAACCATAGTATACCTGCTTTAAAAATGGTGAGAAGATCTAGCCATCTGCCATGACAGTAGCTTGACCTGATGGGCCCTGCAGAGTAGCAGTGAGATCAGTGGGGTACCAGCTGAGGCAGCAGTTCTCTCCTGCAGAGTCAGGTTCTGACGTTGTTCCCTGGAACAACAAGTTGTTGTCAGCAGCTATTATTGCACTTGCTCTCTATGATCTGGAATGCCAGTGTTGCCTGGATTTATGAATACAAACTGTGTAAAAGTCATTGAAAACATGAGGTCCTGTAATAAACCCACGTAATAAGCTTGCCTGAGTAATACACATTTGAATCATCTCCATATTAATATTTAATAAAGTATTTGTTTCCAATAACATAGCCACTTAATAGCTATCCTGCTGCACCTATCGTTTTAATTGCTTCTGGCTTCTGCAGATGTGAAAAGCAATCACTGCTGGCTGCTCTTTAACAGTGCTATACTCATTCTTAATGATAAGCGGAACAATTAATATTTATACCTCTTAAAAAGGAATTTACAGTATGTATTTTATGTCTGTTCTTTGACTAACTGGAGTGCTTACAGTTACTCTGAAGGCATTAAAATAAAATCAAATCAAGCCCATGTTGTTTCCCAGCAGGCAGTATAACAATACTGTACTCATGTCACACTGCAAAATGTCCAGAGACCAACAGGGAAAGTGTAGTATCATGTTATTCCTGGTAATTGTCTTGATTCAGGCAGTTTGTGTCTCCTCTTGCCTACTTCTCTTCTAGGAAATAGAGCAGTATTACTTACAAAGCATTCCTCTTCCAGTGAGAGAATGAGGAAATCAAACCCAGAGAAAGACAGTGGTTGAACTTGGGCCACTTTTCCCTATTTTGTCCCTGGCAGTAGTATTTCCCTGATGCTATTCTAAAGGGAAGAACAGTGTGAACTAAATTAAGGATTACAGGGTTCTGGGAAGGGAACAGTGAAATATTTATATTACAGCATGTTTTCAGTACTGGCATGACAAAATGTCATTGAGATGAGACACTCCAGAATAAGGCTAAATTTTTAGCTTCATATTTGAAACTGGCTCATTGAATTGATCCAGTACAAATTTTTTCTCCAAGACCAACTTTCTCTGATAGACCATGACATATTAGTGAGAAGAGTCAGGATGATCACTGAGTTGAATGGTTACTACTTTGTTACATATGCCTTTATATTTTCCCGAACTATGCTAGTCCTTCTTACCAGCTGCTTTGTGCTTACTCTGGGTTTCTGCTAGGAAAAAAAGAAAAGGAAATAATACAATGTCTTTAATATAAATATTCTTTGACATCTCAGAAATTCATAGCCCCAGTGTGCTTCTAAAAATCAAACTAATTTTTAATGACAGTGGGAACTGCAAAGATTCAGGGTTCATTTCCAATTGACACCACAATGACATTGTATTTGTTCCCTATTAGTTTAGGAATTCATGGAGCATTTAACAAGCGGTGAAGTCTGTCATTGCAGATTTGATTCCCAGCATGTTACTGATGTTTTGCAGCTTACTTTTTTTCCCCCCTAGATAAAATAAACCCAAAATTTACAGGTGGCTGTTAATCCCATGTTTTGTTTCATTTCCTTCACAGGAAGCCAGCAACAAAGCTGTAATGCCTGTGAAACTCAGTACTTGTCTGAAGTCCCTGAACCTCATCCATTTCTCTCTTTGATCAATGTATTGTTTTGCCCATTGCCTAGCTTACAAGACAATTTACAAAGGATAAGTCATCATGGAAGAACACAGGGTGTAAGGTGTCATTCCAGGGCTCGTTATTTTCTTGTGCTGAAGACTAATAACAAAGAAAATTATAAGGAAACAAAGGTTTAGAACTGATGTAAACAGGAGCTGCACTGCTCCTGTAAACTGTAGCTCTGGTAAAGCTATTATGTGCTTAATTTTACTAGTGTGAGAAATTTTATCCACGAGCATACTCATTGAAACCATTGGGATTACCAGCATTTAGTCCCCTTGGACGAGACCAGAGTCCTCAGTGCTTTGTGGGAACTAGTACTGCCCAGATGTTCATACACAAGTATGAACATATCTACCTAGAGCTGACTGCTACTTGTGTTACTTCAGCTACACTTAAGAGCCTTTTCAAATTAAAAGTATGCTGGGGAACTAATTGTACTTCTCTTTTAATATGATTAAGATTTTGAATAATATTTAGACACTGAGCATCTGTTTCAACAGTTTTAACTTGCTATCTCTTCACTTCTTTCTATAGTCAATTAAAAAAAGACATGACTGAAATTCTTCCATCTCAGACAAATGGATTGATGAATTTTAATGCAGAACATTTATTCCAACCTTTAATTAAGTTTGGCAGTCTGAAATCATTAATCTTTGCTTTGAAACTACACACTTCACCGTGAGCATTTAAAACCCTACAATTCAGTCTTGCTACAGGGTGGATATCTGTGTGATAATGCAGCTTTCTGGAAGTCGACTTTCTGTCTTTTAAATTACTTTTCCTTTGTTCATAATATAACACAAACCATTAAGGATTTTCCCCAGCAGTAGGTAGAGTTGTGTATGACACTGCTTTGTCCAAATCCAGCCTTTCAAGGTCATTGTAAAGGTTGATAGGCAAGAAATCAAATCTACTTTCTCCAGCCCACACATATATCTTAATGCAGAGCTATTGCTTAAAGAAAGAACGAATGGAATGAACTGCATTATCTGGTGTTACTCTGCTAGATTATTCAGTGAATGCTACTACCAATTTCCTTGTGAAGGCACTTGCTGTAGCTTAGCCTTTGGTGTAGAAATAATTTCATTTTAATATGCTTTATGGAGCACTACCAGAGTTACAGTTGGTATTGCATGTGAGGGAAAAACAATTCTATCAGCATGTAAGTGCATGCCCTGAGATTCTGAATTCTTTTTTATGAAGAAAAAATGGGAGTCTCAAAGAGCATTAAAGTACAAAATCTTTCTCATAGCCATCTTGGATTCTTGCTAGACCATCTTGGACACCTGCTAGAAGCTCTTATAGTTTTAGGCTTTACTGATGCTTTAAAACACAGCACACTTAGATGGATATGAGACGAGACACCCTAGAGAACTCTTCCAGGCAGCTGCTGTTTGGAATAGAGTGATCAACAAAACACATCAGCCGGGGATACTCCTAAGCGATGGCAATCACTGGGTTTGCTTTAACAGTTTGAACTGTGGTCCCAGAGTACTTGGCATCCTGTGAACAGGAACAAGTCCTTCTGGTGCTAACTTTGGAGCTTGTTAGTGTTCCTCCCCTGAGGCTGGGATCTCTTCCCACCTCAGGATGAAGTGGTGGCGTGACTGTTCTGTTGGTTGCAAAGCTTCAGCTCCAGGTCTACATTGAACTGCAGCTGGTAGAGAATTTACAAGTACAGCCTACAGGTGTTAATACTTTTCAAGCAACAAAGTAAAGCTGATTTAAAAAAACACACAAAAAAAGGCAATGTGATTGGGGAAAAAGAAAGCACAAGATTTGATTAAGTCCCTATCCTATACACACACACAAAGAAACGTCTTTTGTGTTCCTGGGAGACGTTAACATTTAATTTTACAGATTTGTTTCTTTTTAGAAAGCAATAATTTAGGGAATGGGTGTTTTGTGTGAATTGTTGACTGTTCCATCACTGAAGAATCATTGGGAGCCTGACTATTTCAAAAAGTTTGTGCCACTAAACTGTGGGGTTTGTGCACACTAACAGACCACAGCTGGAAGCTTCCAGTGGTCACAGCAGCCATGTTGTTTGATGCAGGTGCACAAAACAGGCAGTGATGGGGAAAACCCCAGATTTTCTTTCTCATCCACAAAATTGAAAGGTGCATCTCAATGCAGTTATACCTCTTACTTAGTGAAATCTTAGACACTGCAAACTGGGTGCTAAAGCTTCCACTAAACAGGGGGAAGATGTCAGCCCTCCCATTTCATATGGACCACTGCTCACCACTGTGATTAACTGTAGATTTCAGAAAACAGGCCTGGTTGAAGAAGTGTTTTAGGGCATGATTAAGAAAACATATGGTCCTTTCCTTTGCAGGTGGTCACTTGCTTGCTCCAGCGAAGAGATTTTTGATAGTTCATCACAGTAATACCATCATATTTCACATCTTGCAGTTGTTTTCTAGGTTTTTTGTTTACTCCATGTTCAGGAGAAACAAGAAGGTAAGAACCAGGTTATCAAAAAAACTACTTAAAAAATTCAACTGCCTGGAGTAATTTTCTGTCCTTTGTTACCTTGTGCTATTCAGTTGCATTCCTAAAGTATGTTTTAAACAAATTGGAAGTGTGACCGCTTTATTTCTTGTCTTCAGAAATGTAAACTCTGCAGAGGTTATATTATCTTGCTGGACTACAGATGTGTCAGGATGCCCTGCAGTGTCAGGTGTAAAATCTGGACTAAAAAATGAAGTACACAGGCCAGAAACTGTGTTTATCAGCTCTTGAGAAAAGCTGAAAAGTAAGGATAAGCCACCTGCAGTGACTAGAAAGGGAAACAATTGAGAGTCAGGAAAACTGACCTTGTGGAAAACTGTGAGTTCAACATTAGATAAAAGAATTACATCTTTTCTATGAAGGGCTGTTGTGGTTTTGCCCAGCCAGCAATGAAGCACCATGACAGTCTCTTGTTCACTGCCCCTCTTCATTCCCACTCTTGTTAGGATGGTAGAGGCCCCAGCAAAATGAGAGGAAAAAAAATAACAAAGGATGTGGTGGATCGAGACAAGGGCAGGTAGGGCTCGCTGCCAATTACAGTTCTGGGCAAAACAAACTCCACTACTCAACTTAGAGAGGAAAGTAGGAAAGTTTATTCTACTACCTACAAGAAACAGAATAGAACAAAAAGCAAAAAGAGAGCAGGATGGTGAGAAAATTACAACCAGCACTTTAAGATCTCCTTCCCCCATCCCTCCTGCTCCTGGTATCTCTACCTCCTCCACACTTAACAGCTCACGGGGGCAGGGAATGGGGGATGTGGTCAGTCTCTCACAGATGGGCTCTGCTGCTTCTCTCTTCTCAGAGGAGGACAACTCCTGGCATTCTTCCTCTGCTCCAACATGGGGTCCCTCCCATGGGACACAGTCCTTAATGAACTTCTCTGGTGTGGGTTCTTGCAGCTTCTGCTGATACAGGGTCCCTCACACAGGACATGGCTTCTTCTGGCCATAATTTTAACGAACTTCTTTGGTGTGGATTCTTCCCCACAGTTACAGCTTCTGTAAATACTGGGTCCCTCCCATAGGCCATAGTCACTGCCCCTGGCACGGGGTCTTTAATGAAGAGAATCACTGCCCCTGATGTGGGATCTTCAGCAAAACGCAAACAAATCTCAGCTTCACCAGTCCTCTCCACAGGATGCAGGGGAGTCTCTGCTCCAGCACACCCCTTCCTCTCTTCCCTCACTGACCTTGGAGTCCATAAGGTTGTTTCTCTCTCTATTCTCACTCCTTACACCACCACCAGCTGGAAAAGAAGGGACAGAAGATGAAACAGGAAGAAATCTCCTCTTCTGGCTTCTTCTTAAAAAGTGATGGTGGAGGTGCCTAATTGGCTCAGCCCCAGAAGTGGGTCTGACTCAGAGCTGGGGAGAGTTTTGAGCAACTTCTTACAGGAGGTAGCTTTACAGCCCCTTCCCCCTTACCAGAAACAGCTGTCATGTCAAACCATGACAAGGGTGCTTATAGCTAGTTTGTTGAATCTTGAAATTAGGGAGGTGTTACACCTAAGTACTTCCAAAAAGAAAATTTGGAATACAGCTTGTGTCAACGCTGAAGCCTGTCTCAGTTTAATTTTTGAAAAAATTAAGATATATAGCCCTTTCTGGATCATATGAAACAACACTGAAGTTATCACTTTATCCTTTTTTCCTACCTGTTAATTTTGTTGAAGAATCATTTATTCATGTAGTCAGATGAAAAATAACCCAACAAAACATCCAGTAACAGTGACCCAGACATTTAACCTCAAGCTGCCTGTTTCTATATTCATTCTATGTTTCACTCTTTAATATAATTACTCCTATTTTGAACAGACAGTAATGAAATGATCTGACCTTTATGCATTATTACTTGATTAGTTTTTCCATATTTGTTGGAAAAAAAAAAAATCGGTTGATGAACATTTTTATTCATATTAATTTCAAATGCTTTTGCCCTTCATGCCCAACAGAAAAGTACTTCTCCTTTCTTCTGCACTGCAGAGAAGCATGTTTTTGTTAATTATTACCAAGTTTTATGCCGTTTTAAAAAATCAGTTTAATCTGTATGAACATCTTCAGGCAAATGTATTTAGACCACAGACCATCTATTACCATTGTGACTACTTTGATCACTTCTGTTGCCTCACTGGCCGAGCTGAGGGAGTTTGGATTTTCAGTTCTCTAGGAACCAGACTTCAAAGACTACAAAAAATGGAAGGTGGCTGCTCTGGTGCAAAGAGGTATGAGATGAGGTTCATAATGCCAATTGGCCTCCCTAGTGTAGTTTGTTTCTACACTGAGATTTGCGACACCCACCATGCTAAATTCTCAGATACTTAATCAAGACAGGGGGATGAACAAGATGACCAGAGTGTAAAACTCTGGCTTTGTCTATATACCAGCTTAAGCCTCCCTCAGCCTGCAAAAAGTGACTTAAGATAACCTGCATGCATACATGAAAGTCTTTCTACCATTCCTAAAACCGGGGTGACACTGGCCTGCCAGAACTAACGGGCAAACTTTCAGTGCCTTGGTTCTAAGCCTTAGAATCCAAGTGTTTAAAACCAGGGTTTAGCTAAACATCTACCAGTGTAGGATGCCACAGCCACCTGGGCTGGCATTGTCCCTGAAGTAAGGGGAAGTCCTTCTGTTCTTAAACTCTTGCCTTGAATTTAAAGGCAAATTTGAAAAGTTTTGTGAATACATATTTATTTTTCCAATTTCATCTTGTGTGATTGTCTCAGAACTCTTGAAATGAGGAGCAAATGACTATTGGTGAATGTTAAGGGGAGTTCTGCATCCTGAATAACCAAGTATTATTTTATAAAATAGAAAAATTCAGCTGTAAAGTAAGACCAAGTTGGTCACAACTTTATACAGTCATCTGTTGCAGACCACCAAGGATGGAGACTGTACAACCTCCTTGGGCATCCTGCTTCTCTCGTGGACTGTCTGCAAGGGTAAAAAACCTCTTCCTTACAGAGCCTGAACTGCTTTTGTTTCTTTTCACTTCTGTCATCTCTTAACCTCCTACGGTATTCCCCTCTGAAGAGCCCAGTTCCATTTTCTCCCTAACCTTTTCACAAGTCCTGGGAAACTGCCTCTGAAGCTCTCTCTTCCCAGGCTGAACAGGCTCTGATCCCAGAGCCTCTCTTCACAGAGGAAGCACTCCAGTCATGATCAGATCTCCATTGAACTTGCTTCTGTTCAGTTTTTTTCTTGTATGGGCTGAGAGAGGGGAATCCCAAAACTACATGCAGTACCTAGATGTGCTCTAGCAAGTCCTAAGTAGAAATAATCAGTTCCCTCAACCTACTGGCTGTACTCCTGTGGGAGTAATCATGTAATCATGTGGGATGAGAACACAAGTTCGTTCTTCATTTTTCCATGGTTGCAGAACTGTTCACTACACAAACTGAAAAAGGTAAGAGGCTCTGACCTCATACAGTTGAGCCTTCTGACAGAGAACTGTTTGTAAGCCTCTGAAGCAATGTATCTGTAAACTTCCAGTGCATCAGAAAACACATTTCTCTTGGTTTCAATTTCTAATGTAAAGTAGTTGCCTGGGAGCAGCCCAAAAGCAAGAAAAAAACCCCATTTTCCTTGAAAGCAACATAGTCTAGTAAATGATGTCTGAAAACACAGCAGTGGAGCTTTAAGGACAGTGGAAGACAGTTCATTCTCCACACCAATAGTAATCTGCAGTCATCATATTATCACGTGAAATGGATGAAAAAATAATATCTATGCAGTTGGCATGTTTAATTATTAGTTTTCCCAAAAGGTCACCAAAAAGTGAGTGGTTTAACCTAAACTGAGTTCTTTCTGGGTCTAAAAAGACATTACCTAACAGGTTGGGATGCTGGCAGCATAAAAGACAGACTACTTAAGGAGAAATATTGAGAAACAGGTAGTGACTTCTGAGCAGTAAGATAAGATCCTGGTAGTCTGGTAGATTTGCAGCTTATTTGGGATATGAGATAAATATAAGAACCTTTAGTAAAAGTGGCTTTGGGTGTACAGAAGCTAAGGAATTACACATTCTTTCCATGTTTTCTTTACTCTCTTTTTGGTGAGACACAACCCAAATCTGTATCACCAATGTAAAATCAATATCGGTAGGTCAGGAAGAGTGTTCCCATTATGAAATAATGAGTGGTTTTGATTTGTTGGGTTTTTTTGTTTGTTTCAGGTTTTTTTTTTTGTGCTTTGTTTTTCTTTTTGGTTTCTCTTCACTGCTCAATAAAAGGTTCTTTATCATATCCATTGGTTTTCATAACTTAGAACAGCTGTCGGTTTCTCATAAAGGTTTGACCACCTGCTCAGCAGGAAATATATTTTAGAGAAAATTATGGCACATACTGCATGTGATTTTTTTTAGAGTCCAGCTACTCACCATTTCCTAGTAGATAGAGCAATATGCTATTTGTCTGCTTGCCCTGAAGCTTGAAGGTAGTTACCATGAATCAAGCTATCCATGCATACCAATGTCTCACGGTACACAACAAGGAAAGTATGGTTAGAAATGGGCAACAGTCATTAGAACTTATACATTTGACTTCTCCTGCTTGTTCAATGCAGGACAAAGTCTTCAGATTATTACCTGCAAAAATCAATATCTGACAACATATCTGATGCCAAATGGGAGAGTCATGAGAACAAGTGCTTCAATTAATCCTTCCGTAAAAGTTGCTATGGCAGCTCATTACAGCGTTATTGAACTACCAAGCTGCTATGAAACAACGCAATTTCAAGAGATGAACAGATAAGCACCCAGTACTCAGGGGAAATACAGAAAGGTGGACTTCAAGGCTGTGCAAGTCTTGATTCATTAATTGAGTAAAATAACTTCACAACGGCTTAGTATATTCGAAGAAGCCACGACAGCTAGACAAGCTGCCTGAGCAGACAGTAATTACTGATCGTGTTCACAGAATTCACGACAGTTTTGTCGTCTCTATTTCAACTTTTTACCTGAGGGTTGGACTTACTCGGATGTACAGATTTTTTTTTTTTTTTAATCTGATTTCTTAAAATTCTTAGGCACTGAGACTGGAATAGAAAATTTAACCCTGTCTGTGAGTACCAGGATTTGGAATAGCTGCCTCTATCATTCTGGAAATCAGGATTTATGCGCCTCGTAAGAGCCAAAAGATGAGACAACTCCCTCCACTACTGCTAAGGTGAGACTGAACAGATCTCTGGTGAAGTTCAACCAGACTCTCTTGTCAAGAAAAGCTCACACAATGAGGCTGATGCTCTCTCTGCTCATATTACCCATTTATTTCAGCAACACAGCTAACCCATAGACAACAGAAGCTATAAGCTAGCATCTTCTGATAAACATTTCTGGCCTTGAAACTACAGAATGATAGTTCTCACGAAACAAGAAAAAAAAATCAGCAAAACAGCCTACAAGGAAAGGAGAGAAGGTGAATGATACATGGATTGCTGCAACAATGTTAATTTCAAGACTGTGATTATCAGGAAAACAAAAAAGTACTAGAATAAAGCACCATTTTACTAAGTAGATTTTTTTTTTTGTTAAGATGAGATATTGATTCCCTCATTTCTGCCATGATGGATGAAATTATTGATCATTGTGCAAAAGCCTATATAACAGTCTCTAGCAACACAATAAAAGACTTTGCAACACAGAACACTCTAGACATGAGTATATATGGGTAAGACATGGGAAAGCCTCTTTCAGACTAATTCAGAATGAGGAC
This sequence comes from Urocolius indicus, assembly GCA_013401255.1. Taxonomy (NCBI): domain Eukaryota; kingdom Metazoa; phylum Chordata; class Aves; order Coliiformes; family Coliidae; genus Urocolius; species Urocolius indicus. The sequence goes on along the minus strand of WBNH01010546.1, from coordinate 135,411 downwards.
TGTTTTTTTTCCTATTTTGCCTTAAGGAATGTGCTATTGGCTATACATGGGAATGGCTGCTTCCTTCACCAGTCAAAGATGTGGTATTTTAAGAAATTAAAACACCTTATTACTTTTTTGTCCAGTCTTAGTCGAGCTGTCTCCCCTATTATATAAATATTAGTCAAAGAATCCATTCAGTATGTAACTTACTTTGATTAAAAAACCAGAAAGCTCAAGTTACAGTTTCCTAGGGTCCGTGCAAGCATTGGACTGGAGGTTGAAGTTGTATGCTAGAGTCATCAAAGTAAGCAGGAAGGCTGTGAGGTGGTGCAATGCAATTAATGCCCGCTGACATTGCCACTGGAATATGTCACATCCCCTTCCCTCCAAATTAACTGTATTTCAGGTGTTGAGACTTTACAAGGTAAGTTCTGTATCTTTCAGAACAGGTATTTCGGTGATTATGTTTGCTGTGTTTGGCTTTCCCAGGGTTTACCGCTCTGTGCAAGTGGGAATCCCATTACAGGGTAACAGAAACAGCTTGGAGTAGGTTTGTTCTTCGATTACTTTTGTTCCGTTTTCTCTGCCTCATCTATACAGTCCCTCACATATTCCTCCCTTACAAAATCACAGAGCAACAGGAACTCCAGGAACTGAAACTTGCAAAATGTTGTCTTTGTGTGGTATTAAAGCTCTGCAGACCCTGGCATGCTACACAGACTGTGAAAAATCTCCTTTCCTGCCCATTCTGACAAGCATATTCATAATCAAATAAAACAGTTACACACAAACACGAACTATGTACCTTTATATATAAAAAACAACAGGGGAAAAAAAAGAGAAAACAATCTCTGAAGACTGTTTTAATGACAACTATTAACTAATACACCAAGGAAAAAAAATGCCCATTATCAGATAAATGACTTTGAATGGATGAACAGCACTTTATTTTTTTTTTCAGTGAAATAAAGTGATTGGGATGAAATGTAAGCTTTCTAGCTTCTCTCACTTGAACAGGTGTTCCCCCTATGGAGAGAAAGCATCTTAGATTTTCATATGTGACCAAATGTAAGAAAAGGGAGTGTGAGCAAAATGCCCACGGTGCATACTAATCCGACACGACTTTGTAAAATGTTCAAACTTCCGATTTTTCATTTTCTTCTGGGAACAGGCTGTTAAAAGAGGCAAGTGCTATACAGACATATTTTTGCTTTTTAAGCCTGCACGTCTATTAGCATTCCTTCCAGCAACAGAACTGAAATCAAATGCATGATGTATCACACCTGTAGCTAGCAGACTTTTCTGGTTTTGATAGCTGAATAGACAACGTCCTTACATGCTTAATCTGCAATGCTGGGGTTTTTTTTTCCCCCCTTTCTACAAGAAACAGAGCATTTTCTAGAAGCTCCTTTTCTTTTTGCACCTTTTACTCAACACCACTGGCTTGCAAAGTGAAGTGTCTAAACCATTTAACATGAAAAAAACGCACAAATACCCATCTGCTGCTACAGCCAAAGAAACTCTAACATTTCTGAAGGCAGCTGCTGAGTACGCAACCAGAGCAAGCAGAACCCAGAGCCTCAAGCAAGTGGCGTGACCGAGGCAGGGAGCGCTTCTGGAGTGCCATTTCAGGCGTGTGGGCACCTCAGCAACGCAAATGACTTTTCCTAGCACCCGCGGCGTTACTTGGCTTAAAGCCCTCGCCGTCTCTCGGCAGACAGCCCCCTCACACAGCAGCCGGCTGGAGCCTCCGCTGGGCTCCGTCCCGTCCCGTCCCGCCCGTGCCGGCGCGGCTGCGGGGCGCGGTGCGGTGCGGTGCGGGCGGCAGGCGGCGCTGTGGCGCGGCGGGGGAGCCGCAGCGCTCCGTCCGGGCGCCGTGGGGAGGTGGCGGCATCCCGCTTCGTCCCGGCACGACACACACTCACCATGTTGACTTCCGAGACCACGTCGATGCTGGCGATCTCTATCCGCATGCCCACATCCACGGGCGGACCTGCGGGGGAGAACGGGAGGCGGCGTTTAGCCGGCGGGGAGGCGCCCGGGGGGGGGCTCGGGCAGTGGGGAGCGCGGGCTCCTCACCTCCGAAGTCGGGCCGGAGGCGAATGTCGTAGCCCCGGAGCAGCCCGTCCACCGTCTCCTTCACGTAGGACACGTTGCCGGGCCCGTCGGCGCTGCGGGAAGGAGCAGAGGCGGGTTAGGGAGGCGGCCGGGCGGCTCCGCGCGCCCCGCGCCCCGGGGGCGCTCACCTGCGCGCCGCGCACGCCACGGCCAGCACCAGCGGCAGCGACAGCGCCCGAGCGCCGTCCCGCCTCGCCGCCGCTGGCGCCGTCCCGGCCCCCATCCCGGCCCCGGCCACGCCGCCGCCTCACGGGGGAAGAGCCGCGGAGCGCAACTTGGTGTGGAGCGGAGCAACAACGCCCGGCAGCGCGGCGCATGCGCGGAGCGAGGCGCCGCGGGACGCGGGGGGCAACCTCTGCCCGCGGGGGGCAACCTGTGCCCGCCTGCGGTGTCCGCGCCCCGAGCCGTGCGAGCCCCGGCGCCGTCCCGTCCCGTCCCACCTCTAGGGGACCAAAGGCGACAACGCGGCAACAGGTGCCGCCGGCGGCCGGGAGCCGAGCGGTTGGACGGGGCGGGGGGACCGAGGGTCGCGGGCTGCCCTGAGAAGCTGCTGGAGGGCCGTTCTGTGTGACAGTTCGCCCGGGTGGGCTCGGCTGCTGTTAATCGTAACGGAAAAGGGAGTTGGCAGATGTGAAAGAAATCGCACGTTTGGGTGCAAATAGTACTATATCCTGCCCTGAAGGTTTAACTACGTGTCTGTCCGGCCGTGCATGGATGGGCTGCACCTTAAGCAGGTTTGTTGCTGGGGCAGGTCCTCAGTAGTACCTGCTGTGGCAGATGCAGGGAATCACACCAGAGTTTTAGTTGCTATGTTTCAACCGGAGTAATTGATCTTGCATTCAGAAGGGGATTTATTTCTTTTTTTAAGATTCTAAGGATTGATGCTCTGATGTAGCTTCGACCTCTTATGAGCAATGTTACACATTGACTGATATCAGAGCCCTGTGAACAATTTATGACTTTGCAGGTGTCGCTGTGTTTCCCTGCACAGTAGCTCAGCAGAGGTAAAATGTATCCTTTTCAAATTCAACCCACCTCATCCGTGCGCTATACAATCCTGCCTGTGGTGACTTTGAGGTATGTATTTGATGGCTTTGAGGCTCCTACAGTGTCACACATACTTATTTCTGAGAAATGACAGAGTTTTGGTGATGCTTTTGTGGTTGAAATATACCATGATGCTTGAAAAATGCAAGAATATTGAATTAGATAGTTTATGACACAAATCCTAGTGGTAATTTTAAACATTTTAAGGACACATATTGCTATGCAAATTTATGACTTGGAAAAGGAGCACGACACACTTACTGAGAGATTACCATGGGAGTCTTTCACCCTCACTGCTACTTCCTGTAACCATGACAGTACGAGTTTATGACAATACTTATCGATGGTTTGTAACAATAGAATACACATTTTCAATTGGTTTTGAGGACTTTTTACACCGAAAATATCTTTCTTCTCCTCCTATGTTAGTCCTTAGTTGCTGGAAAATATCATCTCCCAGCTCAACCTGATGGTTTCTTAGCATTGCTGTTTGGAAAGAGTTTTCAAAATTTTTTAGTCATGATCAGTTCATTTTAGTAGTGTTCAATTATAGGTGGTGCAGCTTGAGTATAGCACTTACAAATAATAAAATCCTGCCGTAGAAGTCTGCCAAAAGTATCTTTACATTCAGAGTTATATCAAACATAACTAATAAAGTTAACTGGTTCCTCTGAAGTACTGAATTAGGATTTTCCATGGGACTATAGAGTTCCTTTTGCTTCTTGATGGCATGCAGCCTTATAACCTATAGATAATTTTATCTGTGGCGTAAGCTGTGTGACTGTCAGATAAGCCTGTATGAAAGGGACACTGCTGGTCTCTATGACTTGCCAAAGTCCATTTTAAGGAATAAAGTTTTTTCTCTATGGATTCTTCTTTCTCTGTATGCTTCAGGGCAGCTTCAGTTCCAACCAGGTGTAGTCTGTTCCCTTGATTGAATGCCCATTAGTGGTTGAAATGTTTAAGGTGCGTTTCTGGAGGTTATTTTCTGATTAGAAAAGGTGTGAGCTTGCCCTGCATTAGGAATGCCTGAGCCCAAAAAGTGTACTTCGAGGGAGGGTGAGGGTGTTCTCAGCAAGCCAGAAAGAGCTCTCAGCTGAGCTGAGCTAGCTTCTGCAGGCCAGCATCAAGGTTCCTCCACTGAGCATCTCAAAAATATGACTAATGAGCCATTGGCTGTTTCCCAAAGGTGGTACACTATGGAAAATAGACTCTATTTTGTTCAGCTTGATCACTGGGGACATCTGGGCTCTAAATTGGGGTCTTGACACAACTGCAAATATCCTGCTGTGTGAAAAAAGTACTTAAAAGGTTGCTCAGTAGTTGGATGTTGGAAACAAAGAGTTTTATGTGGTACTTGTAATAACTACACAAAGAAGGAGCTGCTGGGCATTATACTGCTGCAGCAAGGGTAGTGAGAATGAGCCTTCTTTTCCCTCTGGGGTTGCTAATGGAAAAGTGTCTGGGATCCACCTTCTGTTGCTTCCAGGATTGAAAAAGAGAAATTACCAATAGCAGGACTTCTACTCTCCCTCATGTTACCAACTGCAGTGCTTAATAATTTTATCTGAAGTTTAAGAACTTAAAGTTCTACTTTCCTAGCAGATGATCTGTTTCCAGGAAAAAGTGAACATGCTTTTCCAGGCCACCAATGTGGAAGAATCTTGTTGTAATTTTGATAAAAAATACTCCTTGTGCCATAATCTTTGCTTTTGGCAGCTCTTTAACAACCCGTTTTACAAAGAACAAGTGATGTTCAGAGTGAGTGACCACGGCAAGATATTACCACTATTGTTCACGAATGTATTTTAGGAGCTTTTACAAGTGATTTACAAATGTGATTCGAAATGCAACTTCTTCTACAGGCAACAAACGTTGTTCAAAACACAGCAGTATGTCTTTCCATCTGTTCCACTGAGGTCCTACTCACTCACTCACTCACTCATGTACCCAAAGTGACTTTTAGGCATCTTGGAATTTGCTGAGTATCCCGGAATTTAGGTGGGTAAGTAGATGTACTGCTTTGCACTTTTGGAAATAAGACTGCCTAGTGCCTAAACACCTAGGAGTTTAATCTGGAGATATTTACCACTAGTTTGCAATACTTTTAAAGAAAATCTGACTTCTGTGGTGGCTTAAATTTCTGCTCTTGTGCTCTGGTCTTATGTCTGTTTTCTCATATTTGTTGTTCAGCAATCTTTTTTAAACCATTGCTAGTAATAATGCCAAATTCCTTTCCCACTCATTTTTATACTGGGTTTACTATTTATAAGTTCTATGAGATAGATGTACATCTTATTTATAATATGGGTAGTGTTAGTGAAGGCGGATCTTTTGGGTGGGGAATAGTTTCATATTGATTAAGCATACATAAACACTAGTAAACTAAAAGAATTGAAAATCCACGAGATTTAACATAGTAGCCATGGCTTTTTTCATATTTTGAAGCATGTCAAATGTTTACTGGAAGCAAGACAAATAGTATAACCACGAAACATCCTAAAAACCACCCTGGACTGGCTGCATATTAATTTTTCACCTTTGTTGGGCATAAACTTTGAGGAGGGAGTCTTTTTCCTTACACAAATAAATGTTTCCAGCTTATTAAAGATGTTGTTTGCAATGCTCATTTTCATTTGGAAGCAGAAAGTGCACACAGTACAAAAATAATGTCCTGCTCAGGCAACGTTGGCTAATTAAAAAGAATCCAAGATCACTGGAAAAAAAGGAGTCTTCCTGTTTCCTTCTGGGTAAGACCTGTGGGAAGGAAGACCACAACTTTTAATGAAAAAATTGCAAAAGTGCTGACTATGCAGTGTCTCTCTAGTGACACTTTGTGCCTTCTTAAATGCAGAATGTGGGAAGATGTGTCTTTGTGTTTCTGCTCAAAATAGAGAAAGGAGAGCTGTGTGCCTCACACCGTGCAGTGTGTATGTGGAGATGGTGACTCAAAATGCTAATATTTTTAATACTGAGGGGTCTGAGTAATTGGAAATATGGGCTTAAAGGTCTTCAAGACCCACCTGGACATGTTCCTGTGTGACCTGATATAGGCTGACCTGCTTCTGCAGGGGGGTTGGACTAGATGGTCTCTAAAGGTCCATTCCAACCCCTACCATTCCACGATTCAGTGATTCTTGAGACCCAAGATACTTGTATTCTAAGTGTCCAACTGGACTTGCAGTTTTTCAGGCAGTGGGGAAAACTATTGAGAGAACAGGTACTGCAGCCATTGTCCAGAAGTGAGTCTGATGTTTCCAGCCACAGGCCAGAAGCAGGAGTTATGTTAAGTGTGAAAGCAGCATCGTTAACTAGCAAGATTGCTTTGCAGTGTAACAGTGTCCATAGCAAGCAGAACGGGAAACTGAACTTTGGAGAATCTTTGGGTTATTTGTTGTCAGACATCTGCGCCCCACTGGCTGCTTGACTACACGTCCCTTCATACAGCCTGGTTAAAAGAACAGTGAGAATTAGGATGATTAGGATACATGTTTCCTGACTCCGCACCGAGCAGATGACATTTTACAGTAACTGTATTGGTAAGATACTTCATAATTTTGGATCAAATTTGCAAATATTTAAAAATTAAATGTTTGAGTTTTAAAAGTATGACATGAAACCCAGGAACTGTGAAATGAATACCTTTTCCAGTTAAAAACAAACCCTGTTAATATTTATACTAATTTGTACTTAGAGAAAAGAGGCAGATAACGAAATAGGTCACATTTCATCTGCTATTGTCATTTTATACCTGCAGTGATCCCTGGAGTCAAATGCAGCTTATGAGCAGTCCTCTCTGGTGGCAGAGAATGGCAAGGTAGAGATACTTTTGACATGCTTTGAGGGTTTTGGTGCAGTGGGAAAGCTACATGAGTGACCGAAAGGAGTTGCGGGGTGACACATTGAACTGTGCCTTATTCCGGCATCTGCAAACAGCGTGATGCTGCCCCACGCTGAGGAGAGCACTTCACCCTCCTGACCCTTTCCTTTTCCTTTCGGTCTCTCAGTAAGCCTCAGCACCCTCACCTTTTCCCCAGGAAATAAAAAAAGTACATCTCAAAGCTCATGCCGTCTTTGTGCCCCATTTTTAGCCTTCTTTTTATATGCTGTAAAGGTCAATTAAGACCTTAGTGCAGGTTCTACTTTCTTTTAAAAGCCCGTAAAACACTTAAGATGGTGTTTTGAATGAATTAGTAGTAAATACCAACACTCTGAATTGAAGTTACTCACTTTTAAGAATTAAAGTGAGATGAGAATACATGGTAAGACTTATAGGGTTCTTTTTGTCCTATAATAACTTTGCCAGCATAATTTAGTGAGTCTTTAATCATATCAGGTGAACATCTGTACCACTCATTTGAGATTCCCTTTTAGATCTACTGGCCTTGTGTCTACACCACTTACCCAACATCCTTTCATATCATCACAGCATTTTCTTCCTTTCAAGGCTTGCAGGTCCAGTACTGCATGCCTAATCGCAGACACACACCCTCATGTGCAGTATGTTTTCTTTGATCTCTCTTTGCTACCTGTGAGAAGCAACTCTGCTGACCTTCCAGGTCCCTTATCCCAGATGCAGGAGATTCACAAGCTCCTCTCCCTCCAATGCTAGCTAAAGAGAAGTAGTAGAAGTGACAGATTAAGGTCTTTGTGACAAATATTGTAGAGATTATTAAAAAAAAAAAGATGTTCCTGTCTTCAGAGAACCAACCATCCAAGGTAAATTTGGAAGATATTCAACAAATGTTGAGACAGACATGAAGAAGGTGAAGGCCGTAGTTAAGTCTGTATGCATTTGTATAGTTTAGTGGCCTCAGTGGGCCTATTAACTACAAGGAGCCAATAGCTTTTTAAATGTTGCTGAAAAAGTTGTAGACAGCACTGTAGAGGCTGGGTTTAAATGACTGAGACATTAGGTGTGACGTTATTATGATTCTTTTTAAAAGGTATTTCAGGTACTATCTTTTGTACAGATCCTGGCAGCTGAGGTTTGTCAGTATTGTTGATGGCCCAGAAGCAGAACAGAAAGAGTTAATACCTGATATATTATCCTGTAGAAACTGAGCATCATATACCTTTCTATTGCAAGCAGCCCCCTTGATTTAACAGACTGAGGCATACTGTGGCTAGTTACATATATATTTGTAGGACTGAGACCTTTGCTTCTGTGTTTTTAGGCCTGGTCCCATCTTTATTTTTATATGGGTTTCTTTGGTAAATGAAATGCAACACTGTTGCTGGAATGGCTCAGAAATTATTTTTCTGATGAACAGAGCTCATTTGCTCCAGCTTTGCCTTTTTATTGTTTTCTGAAGAATCTCACTGCAAAACCCTATTTAAATTGTCAGGTTAAATAAGTGCATGTGGAAGTAGTGAGTAGAGAAATAAAAGTAGTATTCACACACTCAGAAGTATTTTACCACACCAAGCCACTAGAATGCAATGTGTCTCTTTGTCCCATTTCAGTGATGTGATGCACTTGCTACATATGCTTATGAATCTGTGAGTCATGTAAATAAGATCCCAGCTTGTTTGCTTCTAGCAATAAAGAGACAGAATGGCTGAATTCAGTCACACAAGCAACTTTTCTGAGGCTATTTTCACATAAGCATGTTGATCAGTAGAGATTATTATGAGGAAGAAGAAAGAAAATACTTAATCAAAATGAACTTTTCTTTGAGAAATGGTAGATTTCTGCATTATTTACTCTCAAGCAAATTAAAATTAAAAGATACTCCTTTCAAAGCCCTGAGCCATCTGATCTACCTTTGAGGTTAGTGCGGCTCAGAGCAGAAGCTGCAGTCAGCTCTGCAGTTGAGCAGGGGGTAGACTAAACAACTCTCCCTTCCACTGTGACATATTTTGTGATCTTATTACTCCAGAGGGGTTTAACATCATTTTCTGCCTCTGCCTATGGTTTGTAGTTCTTCCATGGGGACTGTAGTTCCGGTTCTGTTGTTAATCTCCATTAGTCCTTGTTTATTTGCTGTGTTATATTGATGAGAAGATTGAAAATTCTAACTAGTTTTTCCTCAAAACTAGGTATACAATGAAAGTTTATGGGTTTTGACTGAAGTCTTGAAGTTTTGGCTGGAAACTGATATGATGCTGAACATGGGCCTTCTCCATTGTCCAGGGCTTCCAGATTTAAAATTAGATCTACCTGAAAGTATCCTTAGTGCCTTGGAAACCCAGCCTTCAAATCACATACTCCTCAAATGGCCAAGTTCAGTAAGAAAAATGAACAGACATGTGGGTTGAGATTGTATAGTACTTGCTTTTCAAGAAGTTGTATCTTTATGTGGTAAGACTGTAAAAGGAGTACAAGCCAGAACAGAACCAAGAACAGTCACTGCAAATAGAAATAGTTCTGTATCCTCTTACTGTTGCACCTGCCTCACAAAGGGTAGGCAGTTTGTTTTTCCACACATTCTCAAGGTTATCTGCTGCCTCAAAGGACAAAGGTGACAAGAAAAATACAAAAAGTTGTATTTTGATAAGATGTTTACAAAATACTTCACCTCTCCCTTTTGAAAGTGAACATTAGAAAACCAGCAAAATATAACAGTAAAAGCTGCTAGTCTGAAAACTTACTCTTCTTAAACATTTCTTTGTTGATGGTAAATTCCTCTGGAATTCTGTTGAGTAGATTTAAAGCCATGGAAATGACAGCATTAGATATGTATTTCCATGTATAGTCATACCTACACTGGGAGAAAACAAAGTGGGTATGATCTTAACAAATGCAATAGTCCTACACAACAGCTGCTTGCACACTCCTTTCTTGTCTCAGGAGCATGTTTGACGAGTGAGATAGATGTTTCTTGCTTGCTGAAATCAAGAGCACATGTGAATCTTTTCAGCTGGGAGTCACTTTGTCAACAGGGAGGGGTAAGAGAACAAGTAATTTTGCTTATCTCCTTAACTGATGCAAGGATGGAGGTCTAAAATACATGATTTGTATGTGTCACGTGGGCTGGCAGCAGCTGCTGGAAGTGGTCCATAAACTAAGAAATGGATTATGCCCTGTCATTTGTGCCGTTTTTAGCTAGTTGAAAAAAAACCTATAAAGTAAAGGCTAAAATGAGTGCAAAGATAAGAATGGGAAGGAAAAAGAAATGGAACATAGGGAAAGAGCATTGGATGTGAGATAGGCATTCCTCAGCCAGATCACAAAACTGGGATGCTGCTATTTTTTTTTAGCTCCTGTTGATATCTCTTCTCACTGCAGTGGTAGGCACACAGGAACAGAGGCTGTCACAGGGATAACTTCTCTGAGAAGAGACTGCAGGAGGGATGGTTGAACAGCAGGAGATATTGGTTTATTCACTGTTCAGGCATTTTGAAAAAGACTGAACTGTTTGTGATTGCCTTCAAACCCACCTAAGAGGGCAAAACCATCCTGACTCTTGGGCCATCAGCAGAACTTGAATCCTTGCTTGGAAAGCAGTAAATGGTGAGATAAGAGTTGGCAGGGCATTCCCTTGTTCCCTTGAGCAGTGGCAAGCATTTGCCTGATGTCAACCATATTAACTTCAGATATTTTCTAATACCACCTCTGGACAGAAGTGGAAGAACTTCAGTGTTGACTTAGTTTCATGGGCAGAAGAGGCCAAAAGAGGAAGTATCACGATACACCCGAAGGAAATCAAGCAAGGGAGCCAGGAGACCTGCATGGTTAAACAGGGAGCTGCTGGGCAAACTCAAGTGGAAGAAGAGAGTCTATAGATCATGGAAGGAAGGGATGGCCACTTGGGATGAATATAAGACTGTTGTCAGAGGATGTAGGGAGACAACTAGGAAAGCTAAAGCCTCATTGGAGTTATACCTTGCAAGGGAGGTCAAGGACAGGAAGGGCTTCTTCAAATACGTTGCAAACAGAACATACACTAGAGGCAATGTAGGCTCACTGTTGAACGAGGTGGGTGCCCTGGTGACAGAGAATACAGAGATGGCAGAGTTACTGAATGCCTTCTTTGCCTCGGTCTATACTGCTGGAGACTGTCCTCAGGAGCCCCAGACTCCAGAGGAAGTCAAGTTAAAGGAGGAGTTTTGTTTGGTTGATGAGGAGTGGGTTAAGAATCAGTTGAACAGTTTGGATGTACATAAATCCATGGACTCTGATGGGATGCACCCATGGGTACTGAGGGAGCTGGTGGAAGTCATTGCTAGACCACCACCATCATCTTCAGTAAAACGTGGAGAACAGGAGAGGTGCCTGAGGACTGGCAGAAAGCAAATGTGACTTCAGTCTTCAAAAAAAGTAAGAAGGAGGAGCCAGGTAACTACAGACTGGTCAGCCTCACCTCCATCCCTGAAAAGGTGATGGAAGGACTTATCCTGGGTGCTGTCTCCAGGCATTTAAAGAACAAGAAGGTCATTAAGAGCACTTCAATGTGGTTTTACTCCTTAATGTGGTTTTACCAAAGGGAAGTCATGTTTGACCAACCTGATAGCCTTTTATGAAAATGTAACCAAGTAGATAGATGACGGTAGTGCAGTGGATGTGGTTGATCTCTATTTCAGTAAAGTGTTTGACACTGTCTCCCACAGCATCCTTGCAGCAAAACCGAGGTGTGGGCTGCATGATCAGGTATGATTGTATCCAGTTCTTGTCCAGTTCAAGAAGGACAGGGAGCTGCTGGAGAGAGTTCAGTGCAGGGCCACCAAGATGATAAGGGGAGTGGAGCATCTGCCTTACGATGAAAGGCTGAAGGAGCTGGGGCTTTTTAACTTGGAGAAGAGGAGACTAAGCAGTGACCTCATTAATGTTTACAAATACATAAAGGGCTTGTATCAGGAGGATGGAGCCAAGCTTTTCTCAATGATTTCAAATGACAGGACAAGGGGCAATGGGTACAAGCTGGAACACAAGAGGTTCCAAAGAAACACAAGGAAAAATTTCTTCATTGTGAAGGTGATGGAGCACTGGAACAGGCTGCCTGTATGGGTTGTGGAGTCTCCTTCTCTGGGGACTTTCAAAACCCACCTAGGCGAGTTCCTGTGTGACCTACTCTAGGTGGCCCTGCTCTGGCAGGGGGTTGGACTAGATGATCGAGGTCCCTTCCAACCTTTAAGATCCTGTGATTCTGCGGTGTTGTGATTTTTTAATCCTTCCAGTGAGTTAACTTCTCATGTTCTTAACCACTCTGCTATGTATTACTTTCTCTTGCCAATTGTCTCTTTAAGTGACTTGCTTCTTGGTTCAGAGTTTATTTTCATTCACCTAGCACATTAAAGCTTAAATTTTACTTCAGCTTCTGGACTCTGTCAAGGTTTTCATATCAGAAGTTCTGCAAAATATGTTTTAGTATTGTCTCTGTTAGACCAGTTGGAGACTGGCCACAGGAGTGTCAGCCAAGTCAAATTCCTGTCCATTCCTCTTTGATGAAGACAAAATATTGCTTGTCTGTCAGATGGGGGAGTGAGGAATTAGAGCATTTGTATAGTAGGATAAAATCAACAACAGTGAGGCTATAAGAATGGAAAGTATTATAAATGTAGATAAAAGCCTAACACCATGGTAAGTAAGGAGCTTGGAGTGAAAAATGCTTTCTGGTTCTGATCGAGCATCTCCAGGGTGAGTGGCAGGTTTTAAGTTTAATGATTCAGTGAGTTTTGGAAACCTGTTGTTGGTAAATGTCCCTAGTGTCTAAATCATGCATGAGTCAGGGCGGATTTGTACTTAATCTTTTTGGGATGTGAGCTGAAGTGTACATCCAGTAAAAGAGCATGTATTACTCCGGAGTAAGAAGACAGGGAAGACACAGGTGGTTTTCTATGAGATAAAAGAGAGTGCTCGTGAGTGCAGATCTCATCCATGCTCTTAATCTTCTGAAGTCTGAACAATGCGTTTGTCTGTAATTTCTCATGTCTAAGTGGGCCAAGAGGCTTTGAAGGTGACTGCAGAGGCCTGTTCACGTAGACAGTGTATTGGCTAAAAAGTGTTTATTTCTCAGATAGTGTTAATCTCATGTGCACTGATGGCTGTGTCCAGCAAGGAAATACTTAGAAAGCTGATTATGTATTAAACATCCAAAATGAGACACAAAGTCGACAAAATGTCTAAACTAACAAGGACATGAGTATTACTTAAGTACTGACCTATTTGATATAAATACTTAGTATGTATATACTTTGCATTTGTAAGGCACTGTGTGCATTTGAACTAATTAATACCTTCAAGTATTTCTGCAACATATGTAAGTCTCTAAAGTTATAGAATGGGAAATTCAGACACGGAGGTCTGGGGATCAAAATTTTAAATGGAGATTTGGGTATTTGTCCTCCAGGAAATCTGAGTCACTCTTATGTATAAAAGCCTTCATATACATTCATGTATTTAGTATTAGCCACACTTGTTGAGAAGATTTGTCCTAAATAACTTATCAAAAATCACAGAAATGCACGGAAAAACTGGGAAAGGAACTGAAGAGTGCATCTTCTTTAAAGGTAAACACAACTGAGCCATAAAATTCTTTCTGGTTTTAAGTGTATTATGTTTTGTGAATTTGCTAATTACAATAATGAATCAGTTTTGTTTTCATCATATGCCATTTCTGAAAAATTCAATGTGGTGTAGCTGTAGTGGATCAACCCCATAGTGTATCCAGACTAGTACCACCTGTGGCTATGGCCAAGAAGTGATATTTCTACTGTTGCAAAAGTTAAAGTGGACTTGTCACTTGTCACTGTGTATCAATTATCAATTGATGCATACACTTAGGTAAAAGGAATAGGGTATTGTACTTCATCAGTTATTGTACTTCTTTCACTCACTGTAAGAGCAGTCTACCCTTCATAAGAAATACGTCAAAGATAAAAAATATTCCAAAGGAGACTGGCCTCTCCTCAGAGGCCCTGAGCTACCTGATATAATTTTGAAATTGGCTGTGCTTTGAGCAGGAAATTGGATGAATGACTTCCAAAAGCCCCTTCCAAGCTGAATCACACTGCACTTTCCCTTTGATGAAACATTTGTGTGGGAAGGAGATGAGACTCTACAATGGAGAGCATGAACTGGGTGGGAGGGGAGCTACCCCCCTGTATAGCTGTAGAATGGGATTACCTTCCTCTTGCTTAGCACCAAGGACATAGGGTTCCTGTTAGGATGCCACTTGTAAGATACCTCTCCAGTTAGGTAGGGAAGGAGATCTGGAAACTAGTTATTAAAAGTGGTTAAGAAGATACTTTGTTTGCCAAATGGTGTCAGCTGCCATTGCTGTCAGTGGGAGAGAACAGTGCACTGTGCTTCCCAAGCAGTTCTCAGCTCTTTGCAAATGATATTCAGGTATGCCTTAAATCACTTGATGGAATGCTAAAGTACCACCACAGGCTTCTTAATTTTCACTTTCTCACCTGCTCATTTTGTCAGTGTTTTCTGGGCTTGGTGGCTCCCTGTCAATGCCTGTAAGGCAAATCCAGCCCCTCCGTGCTGCCTACTGCCACTGCAGTGCCCTTTCCTTTCTTGTGATGGTATGAAATTTCCCCTCAGTTCCTTTTTGAGATGTGAGCAATGACACTCCTTGCAACAACCACCAGATGGTAATGAAGAGCAGACTGGTTTTGTGTCTTCTGAAGATTAAGTGTATTACCACAGTGGCAAATTTTGCCTTTGCAAGCAGAGCTTACAAGTACAGCCCTAAATGCCGATTTGCTCAGCTGTTTACAGACCCCTGGGCTACTGCAAAAGTCTGCTTGGCAGCTCTATTAGCATATAAAACCAATTCTGTTTGTTTTTATACTAAAACACTTTAAAGGGCATGTTTCCTACCTAACTCATGAACAGTGATATCATTATTTAGTACAGAGGTGTTATCATTATAAAGGTGTTGACTCCAGTTGGTGTACAACTGTACAAGCTATCCCTTGTAAGAATATTGATGCTGAACACATTTAGACGACTGTGTGCCTTGCTCCTTCTGGAGCCATAGTATTTCTTAAAATGTCATTATATAAAGGATGTATCTCTTCCAAGGTAGGAAGGACAATTTTTCTGTTAATATGTGTGGATGACGTCAGCAAAGAGAGCAGTGGTGGGAAGTGAATCAAACCAATGCAAAGTGTTTCTTCTTAACTGAACATCATTGTCAGTGTAGAGGTGGTACTGAGGACAGTTCACCAACCTCCGAGCATGGCAACATGAAGGAAGAACAGCCTCATCAGTACTGCTAGACCCATACTTCTGAGAATCATAAATCAGCCCCACAGGAGTCATGAGATTCAGAAGTCAGTTTTACTTATCTGCCCGCAGGATTTTGTATTCTTTAAGCAGTACCTTGTAAAACACTTAGGTAAAGTGTTGGGTTTTTTTCCCCCTCCCCCATTATGCAATCCAGAGACTTTTCAACTTCCCTCTCTCTCTGTTGAAGGAAAAAAGGGCTCCTCCTATCTTTGAGAAACCTGGGCAAGCCAAGCTCATAGGCAGGAGGAAAAGGCAGGAAAAAAATCACTAGGGCTGACGCCAATGGCTTCAATGTGAGTCAGGAGACAGAGCTATGGCTCCCATGATATATTTAATTCATTCCCCAGCCATCTATATATGACTCTTAGACTTCTGGGATTAACAGGCCTGTAATGACTGGGAACATGAAGCCATCCAGGGAGTCAGTTTGTTGGTGCATCTGCTCTCTGGTTGCCTCTGGGGGCAGGGGCCATGAATGGGATGCAGCTGTCTTAAAATTAGGTGGCTATGCCTGAAAACAGTAACCTGAAGGAGACACAAGTTTGAACACCCAGCCTTCCTCCCCCTCCTTGTGAGTTGTGGCAGCCCTCATGAGGTGCCCCTGCCTCAGCGTCTGGCCCCTCTCTCTGCCCTGCCTTCTGACTCTGAGAGGAACAGAAGGTTTGACACTGTTGCTTGAGGCAAACAAATCTTTTGACATATTTTGCATTAGACTTTGCAACCCTGTCAGGGAAAGAAAGGGTCCAGGGCAGTGGCTTCCCAGATGCCTCCCCGCAACCCTGTCTGCTGTGTTCTTCACTTCAATGAAATGGACATAGGCTTCTTTTGCCTTTAAAAAAACAAAACAAAAAAATCTCAGTTCTCCCCCTGTGTGAAAAGATCTCATTGTATTTTTCTGGGCATGTCCATTTTAGAGACAGAAATTGGGAGATCTGCTGTATCCCCCAGTCTGACACGAAGGAGGTTCCTCTAGGCTCCTGCTGCAGATGTGATGTGGGTTAGTAACATGTCTGAATATGTGAATGTGTGTGCTGGGGAAGACTTTTTGCCTCTAGTTGACAATTCCTGCAGTGACTGCTTCTACAAACATGTTTCCATTGCAGTCTGTAGAGTAGAGGTCCCCTTAAATATAAAGCTCACAGCTTACCTCCTTAAACATCCATGTGTCAATCACTAGAAGAATTCACATAATCCTGTTGCATTCAGTAACAGCAATATATATATATGTGTATGTGTCTGTGTGTATATATATATATATATTTGTTACTCAGAGGATTTTCTAGCCTAACTCTAAGCAATCAAGGACATGTGTGTTAAAATAACCACAGTACTGTAGAACAGTCTTGCAAATACCATATGTCAGGGGAAAAAATACACAGCTAAATGCATGTCAGCATCAGTTCCTGCAGTTTCGTAGGAGTTCCGGCCATGGAAGTGAAGCAACCCTGCACCAGCTGAAGGTTCAGTTTTCTACAGAAAGACAGCTGAGATGGTGATTGGAGAACTGACCTGGGACACAACGGAGTGGAATTCAGCTCCCGTGCTGCTGCAAGTTTGTTACTACAGGGTGTTATGATGTTGCCACTTAAGCTTTTTGCATCTCAGTTCCCAGAAAAACAGAAATAATAGTACTTTCTTGTGTCCAGTCCTTGGTTAGTCTTAGCTATCTAGACTTTAAGTTTTTGAGAGAATGAAGTGCACCTGATAACACATTTGCTGCAATGAATGCAATGGGATCATTTTAAAACTGGAGGTAACAACTTTGTTATCAAATTATGAAAAAAGAAGCTGGAAAGAAAATGACTAGAACTACAGCAGGGAGGAAATGTTGGACTGGAAGAAGAGCCACAAAGAGCTTAAGCCTCTATCTTGCTGCTCCCAGAGCAGAACTTGAATTGCAATCAACAGACCCAAAATCCAGATTCCTTAAACGCAAGCACATCACTAGAAGTGCAATCAAGGCCCGAGTATCCTGGTGTCCTCACTAATGGAAAAGTCTGCACTGAACAGGTAGTTTGAGCTTCTCCTGAGCTCCAGATCAAAGATCTGATAAAGCCAAGGATGGATGGGTTTTGTGGTAGGTTCTCAGAATCTCTTTTATGTGTGGTGATGCACTAGAGGAGAGGAGTGAAAGACTCCTTGCACCCTTGAGGAGATGCAAGGAGGAGACTTATAAGACCCTCTAGTTAGCTGTACACATAAGTACACATAAGTAAGTAAGTAAGCATATATTCTCCTAGTCATCTACCAAAAATGGGATTGGGGAATACATTTTTAAAGGATGGATATTCAACCCTTCACCTTTAGAAGGGACACTCTTGAAGACAAGACATTTGACCAAGACTGTAAGAAACTATTGATTTGGATGGAACCTGTAAAAAGCCCAGAAAATGAATTAGCTGTTCAGACACAAATTTAGGCACTTGGCAGGGATCTGAGTTTTATCTCCTCTTTTCTAATTATTAGAGGCTTTTAACTCTGCAATATATAGTTGGATGTTAAAGATTTTCCCAATCTTTTCCATCTGAGCTTTACTGTGTTCGTGGAATTGATGCCAGGACTAAACCAGGACAAAATCAGATGAATAATGAAATGTGCAGGGGAAAAAGATGCTACTATAATTTACCTATATAACCTGGAATATTGGTAGAGCCTATAGTTTAAACAAAAAACAAAAAAACCCAAACCATGAACAACCGCAACCTGGAAAGGTTAAATAATGCCTTCTATGAGAAAGTACTGACTTCCTCTTTCTTTCTACTTAATCTGATGATAAAGTAGAAATGGGAAGAGTGATGAAAAATTCTTCTGCTTTTTTGCATCTTGTGATGAATAAAAAAAAATGATCAAGCTATACTTGAAGATCTATAGCTTTACATAAAACTGCTTTTGAGGCATGGCCAGAATGTCTGCTTCATCAAAAATCATTAGGAGGATACATCAGCATTGGGGCAGTAAAAAAAAAAAAAAAAAAGGTCTATTTAAGATATTCAAGTGTTTTCTGAGCATATGGACGTAGGCAAAAATAGTCTCCTTCTTACAATAGTCTACGATGGGTGAGATTTCTTCAGAGAAATCTTGGAAGAATTTTTGGTAAAAGCTGGAGAAGCTGAGAAAATGCCGAATTCAGCAAACATTTTTAGGGACCAACAATCCAGCTTGTGACCACTAAATCCTTCTCAGAGTCATCAAATTCTTTTAGAGAGATGATAATATAACCCAGAAATTATCTGAAGTGATCAAAGACCATTTAAAGCAGTATTTTTAAAACCAGTATGCATCTGCTGGTGGCAAAGAAGCACCCTGGGGGTTTCCATATGTGACTATGCTACAAATACATTACAAAAGAATCTAGAATATATCTTAAAATGTACTTTTAAAAAAAGGATGAAATAAGCCAGGGCATTGCATATATCAGAAGATATAAACAAGTACTCAGACATTATATATCTGGCTTATAGGTCTGTATACTGTTATTTCAAACTGCTTTATGTTTCCTTCAAGCCTAGTTTTGAAAAAGTTTGGTTTTCAGTTTTTCAGATATCAAGGGCAACAGTCTCTGGTTTTGTTATTAATCTTGCTGAGTTCTTGGTAGTCATTGCTGGATCTAAGGGAGATGTTATGCACTGACAAATTTGAGAAGTGTTAGAAGTAATTTTTTAGATTTAGAGAAAGTGATTTCTCTTTCAGTTACTTGTAGGAAGTAAATGCACTCAGATGTCACCTGGGACCTTCACCAGTACAACTTGCTGCAGGGAGAGTGTGACAGGAGGGCACTATATATACCTTTTATTAGAAAAAAACATCAGGATCATCTTCTTAGAAGCTGTCAGCACTTCTTGACTGACAAATATTTTGTGCCCTGGCATGGCATGTCCTCAAATCTTTTAACCTGATGTTACCTTAACTGAAGTACTTGTACTGAAGAAGCAAAAGGTATCAATGATATTCTTTGTTTATTTATAGAGTCTGGGAATCAAAGACCAGCTGAGCTCCTAAACTTGCTGAAGATGGTTACCTAAGTGGCTTTCTCGGATTTCTACCTGTAGCAGAACTACTCGGCCTATGACATTCATGTTCCTTATGACTCTAGGCATGGATTTGAGAGGGGGAGGCTGAGTGATAACATTTTGCAGGACATTCATGTGGGGAGATCAGTACTGGTGACTACCACTCCACTATTCTATTTCAGTTTGTGCAGGTGCCTATACATATGCAGAAGGTAATAAAACAATCCAAACCCAAGGGTGTCCCTGTTTCTGCCAGGGTGTTATTGGCTTTCTTCCATGGCAGCTGCTAGAAGCGGCAGTGCTGTGGAGCCGTGGTTTGCTCTGTGTCTATGACTAGATGGCAGGATTCTTCCCAGTTCTCAATTACAATCTATCGCCCTTGCTTTAATTTTGTGAGTTTGGTGTCTACCAGCAAAATTTTTGGAGGTATCCCTAGATCAGATAAACTCACTTTGAAATATTTTCAATACTCTGTAACACACAATTACTTTTTCTTACAAGGCACAGAAAAAGTAGACACTCTCTTATGGAGGCCACTTCCAAGCATCCTCTTGGCAGAAGATTGGTCTGAAAAAAAACAAATTACACCACCTTATAGAAGATAAAAAGTGGATGATTAACCCAGACCAACTCATCTATGTGGTGAAATGAGACTCCTGAAGAGCTGCTGATCCATCCTTCTGTCATTACAAATCAGACTGATAATGGAGCCAGAGCAGTGGGCTCGCTGGTTTTCACCTGTGTGTGGAGCTGAACAAGCAGCCCTTACAGCCTCACGACAGGAGCTGAAGTGACCTTGGTGTGATGTCTTACCATCAACATTGTCCAGGCTTGCAAATACTACATGTAGTGTGTATGCCATCCGTAGGCGAGCTGCCTGCTCTGTGGGGTTTCGGCAGAGAGAGCATTAGTTGCTCCAATAAGGCGGTCAGATCAGGATCCTGTAAGGCAGTCAGGAGATGAAGATCCTGTCAAAATCTCAGGAAGCAGACTAGTAAGTAATCTGCAGAGGCCTAAATAGGGCTTTAAAATTGGAAGCAGAACTGACTGCCGAGATGTTTTTTTTTTTTTTCCTAAAGATAAACAGTATCAGGAAGCTAAACGGATTTCAAGCACAGCTTTAATTGTTTTTCAAAGGAATCGGCAAAGGGCATCCTAGCTGGAAAAATCTCTGAAGTACAATCAGAGAGATTTCAAGTGTATAGTAGTTTTGAAGATAATCAGGCATTTTGGTGCTTGGAGATACTGTAGCAAGTAATGAATAAAGCCTTTTTCTGTCAGCATTGACAGTACTGTAGTCTTGTAGTCAATTACAATACCTCCTCTATGTGCTCCTTCACGATGAACTTCACCACCTTCATTAAAATTGACATCCACGCTGATTCCCAAACCTAACCAATTGTCCCTGCAGCACACTTGATCAGAAGAACAAGTTGTTTATTGCCAGCGCCTATTGTGTGGGGGACTCCCCCCTTCCGTTTCTCCTCTCTTACCCTCTCCGCCCAACCATCCCAAGAGCCTGTGACAGACTAGCAACACTTCTGAGTGGATTTTACTGTAGTAAACCTCTTGGACCTTGCATAATGGAAATTATTTAGGTCACCAAAACTTGTTTCCTAATTATAAAAATGAAAAAAAAAAAAAAAAAAAAAAAAAGCATGAAACCATTCCCTTGTTCTGGTATTTCTGCTTTTAGAAACCCAGAATAACCCACTCACTCCCATCCATTTTGGGATCGCTCTGTTGTAACCTTGAAGCCACAGCTCTCTTTCGTCTCCCTACAGCTGCTCTTACACTGGAGCAGGAGGGTCCCTCCGCCGGGGAATTAATCGCGTCCCCACCACGTCCCCTCGCTCCGCTCGCGGTTTTGTTGCCTCCCTTAGGGAGCAGAGATGATTGGGACGAAAGAAGACTCGGCCGCCCCCAGTCCTTCATCCCCCCGCACCCCCTCCATCGGGCGGCGGGCGGACGGCCCGTGGTGGGAGCAGGAGCAAGAGGCGGGGGTGTGGTGCGGGGGTGTTGCGGCGGCCGCCCGGTGGCACGAGGCGGCCGGGAGGGGAGAGCGGGGCGGAGCGCGGGG
>WBNH01010546.1:16757-113955 GCA_013401255.1 Urocolius indicus | reverse complement strand
CCGCCGCCGCCGCCCCCCCGCCGGGCTCCGCGTCCCCCTCCCCGCCCCGGACAAGGCGTTTAACGTGCCCAGGCGTGAAGTATGGCATGCAAAGATGGTTTCTGCCAAGGAGCCAGCCATCGCCATGTCCTCGGGTCTCTCCATCGCCCTCCTGCACTACCTGTGCCTGGCGACGTGGTGAGTACCCCTGGCGGCGGCGGCTGGGGGGAGGGTGGTCCGGGGCGGCCGGTCCCAGTGCCGTTGCCCCCGTGGGCTGCCGCCGGCTCGGCTCACCCAGTCCCCCTTTTCCTCGTAGTCTCACCGGGCCGCCTGGGCAGAGCAAAAAAGAGGAGAAATTGTGGCCGGAGAATTTCACCAGCATCCTGAACAGCCTCCTGGATGGCTATGACAACCGGCTGCGACCGGGATTCGGGGGTACGGTGGCGGAGCGGTGCCGGCGTTGGTGGGGGGGGGAGGGGGGACGGACGGCGGGCAAGCGGCGGACAGCGCAGCGCTCGCCGCTCCTACCTACCCGTTACCGACCGAAAACGTGTTTGTGTCCCCCTTCCCTGCCCCGGGGTCCGAGCCCTCCGGGGAGGGATGAGGCGGCAGCGAGGCAGCACCTGGCCCCGCAAGCTGCGGGTGGGGGGGGGGGCAGAGAAACCGCGGCCGTGGGGGCCCCGCTGGGGCGGTCCCGGGCTCAGCCCCCGCTTCTCTGCTCTGCCCACTGCCTGGGCTGCTGCTGTTCCGCTGAAAAAACACCCAGACAACCAAACTCAAACCCGAAACCTATGTGCATTAGCTTGGTGAGGATGGAGGGATCTGTCTAACATTCAGATTCTTCTGTTTCTCGCCAGTTTTTGACCCCTAAATCCCACGGATCCAGGTCCTAACAGAAACAAGTGTACTTTAACTAGACTAAGAAGTCAGGTCTTTGATGAGTTCTGTTCCACTAGTTTAGGGAAGACAAGAGCTCAGTTGCCAGAGCACACAGGTGCTTTACCCCAATTACTCGTATTCCATCTTTGATTTAGAAGTAGTGGACTCAATTGCTGCATAGGAATTTATTAGTGGAGGAGTCTCTAATTTGCCTTCACCTGTGACGGTTTTGTGCTTTATGCTAAGATGCAGTTTTGTGTTGCTGAAGAAGCAGACAGACTTGCTATTCTTTGTTGGTTTGGATGTTGCTATGTAGGGACTTAGAACCAAAAATCATTAGGATCCAGCTGAAATTAAAGTTTATTTTGTAATTTGGAATGAAGATATTAAAGGAACAGTTTTTAAAGGGAAAAAAAAAGAGAAAGATTTAAAAAGAAATGCTACAACCTTTCCTAGGGTGTACAAAGCTATAATGAGTGTTTTAGAGGCTGCTTCCTATACAGGATTGAACAAGATCTATCCGTAGGTTTATGTTGCAAAATAGTTTCTTCCTCCTCTAAAAGTATCTTC
Organism: Urocolius indicus; assembly: GCA_013401255.1. NCBI lineage: Eukaryota > Metazoa > Chordata > Aves > Coliiformes > Coliidae > Urocolius > Urocolius indicus. The sequence goes on along the minus strand of WBNH01010546.1, from coordinate 112,527 downwards.
TTCACACACGTGATCCATCTGCACTGACATGTATGCCAACACGTTCCACACATGCCATATACAGTGCTCACATGCATGGTCGTGATTATGTTAAAGGACAGCACCTGGCATCATTGATCACTTATTTATTGTCTTGAGTGTATGGAATAAATGAGGCCTTCTGTAAGTTAGCTTACACTTCAAGCGAGAGGGAAGCTAAATTTATTAGCACCCAGAGGAATCGTTTGGAAACCGAGAGCCTTTTGCAATTTAGTCTCTGCAGAGAGGTTACAGACACTTCTGCACGCGTACAAGAGATGTGCTATGTTTGGCATCATTTTAGGTTGAATGCCAACTAATTAGTCATCTAGCAAAGATGCTTTATGAGCATTATCAGATTTCCAAAATTAAACAACTACTAAATATGTAATATGACATGCAGTTTATGTTGATTTTTATTTTAACACAGTTGTCCTTTGCAGGATATTTTGCAAGAGTAGATCTTTTTCCCCAATAAGTGTTGCAGACTTTCAGCAAAATTGTATCAAGGAGAAAAAGTTCCTTGTACCTCCTTGAATTTTCATAATGACAATACTGAAGTAAATGATGGAGGACAAACTCTCAGGTTTCAGTCTGGGGAAAACATTTCTGGGTAAATATTTCACTAAATGGATATTATATTGCTTCTTGCCCCTCGCTTCCTTACGACATCTAAATGACTCATCTTTGAGTTTTGAACTTGAAAGTAAAATGTGAGGGGGGGAATGGTTTATTTTTTTACATGGTACCTGCTTCCCAAGCTCCTTAGAACAGAAGTTATCCTCACCTGGTTTGACAGGAACAACTGTAAAAAAAACCACAAACCAAAATTAACCAAATAAAGAAATTTCTGCAGTTGGTCAGATTTTACTTCCTCATAATTCAGAGTAAGGACTATGGATTAGTTATTAAAATATACACATTCCAAATCAAGTTTTCCCTGTATTTGGGAGTGGTTTTGCTGATGAATCTTTAGGACAAATGGAATCTGCGTCTTAAAAGTGGGTCAGTTTTAAGTGGGAATATTTAGAGATGGAAAGTATGGTGTGTTTTGGTAATGTTAAAACTGCATCACTTTCTGATGAACGGCAGAATATGTATTTTTGCTTTATTCTTAAAGCTGATTCACCACCTAGTTTTCACGTGGCTCGAAACGAAGTGAAGGTTTTATTTTAAGAACGAAAGGCCGCACAGAGGTCTGACTGATCCTAATTTTAAACTTCAAATTAATTAAAACATTTCTAGTTCTGGCACAAATTATGTTTAAAATCAGACTTAGGGAGGTAGCCAAATTCTGAATTTTGCTGGCATCTTCCAGAGTTGACACAAATGACAATTCATGAAGATTTTTCACATGTAGAGTGAAGTAGAAATTGTCAGATTTTGGAAATTCCCTAAAACTGGATCCGAATTCTCCACATTGTCGTTAATTAGCACAATTTTTGGTAGTGACAGAAGAGAAGTTACATTGCCTGAGCACGCTTTCAAGTGTGGAAATGGTCTCTCAGGAGGGTTTTGAATCTCAGCATAGTATATGGAAGCTCATCTTGGTACTTCTGCAGGACTTTGGTGTACATTGAGGATTAACAGAACAAAGTTCCCCATGTCATTGACTTGATACCTTGCATTACAGATTCAATTTATTATATTAATTTTAAAAACCTAAAAGGTTGCTGTCACTTACCAAGCACTGTGAGGTTTGGTAGTGTAATAAAAAAAAACAGAAGTGTTTATGAAAAATGTTATTAAAAACACTTTAAGTGGGGAAGAAAATCTAAAGAAGCAAGAGAGAAGCAAAAAGATTTCACCTAGAAATTTAATGAAATAAAGCAGAATGGGCAGTTTTGTATAGGTAAGAAGAAAAAAAACAAGTGCTGTCAAGAAGACTTGAAATGCATCAGAGGTTTGAATTTCAGTAGAGCGAAGGTATTTAGGGACTAATGAATGAAATAATGCTGTATGATGTTTGAAAATAGCATGGTGGAAATTAAGGTAGTTCAATTCCCTACACTGTATGTTCCATTATGTCATTATCTTGAATTTCAGAATGCAATTTGTAAAGCATGTGGCTATCCCGGTCAAAACCACTCTGTAAGAACAGGGTGTTTACAGAAGCCACTTGTAGTGTGATAATTTGAAAACGTTATCTGACGGAAAACTTTAAGAGTGTTACCACAGTGCTATTTTGATTCAGCTGTAAAACTCTGAAGCAAAGTCATTTTTAGTTATACCCTAACTCCAGTCTTCATCTACTTTTAAAAATTTTGTTTATGACACAAAGGAAAACTATAGAAAATTGCAAATGCTGTATTTTTCTCTGGAAAAAGCCCTTGTTACCTTCATACTGGTGCTTAGTTTCCAGGTGACAGTAGAAGTCTAGAGACTTTTTTAAAGGAACATTATCTGCATTAAGTGAAAGTCTGATTTGACCTTTCAAACACTTGCATAGTTTCAGACTTGAACAAATTTTAAGTAAAGCCTGTGATACCTGATTAAAACCTGGATTGGATTGTAACTTTACAAAATATAACAGTGTTTTTGAAACTTTCTTGTTACAGTTAACTCATCACCCTTAAGCCTGCCCTTAGGGAAACGAGAAGGAAAGGAGGGACTAGAGCTGGTGAGGGCAGCCTCACTATATGCTGTCACGCATCTGCTAATCTTAACGTCTTTTAGAGAACTTCTCATCTCTGGCATTTTTCTTTTAATGGCCAATTGCATGGCCAGACCAAAGAAAGGAGGTGGTGTGTGACTTGTCTACTGTCCAAGGATCTTAGGTTGACTTTGAAACTCACTGACATTAGCTCTAAACAAGCTGAAGGTATTTCAGCATCATGTTACTGGCTTTTTGTGGTGTGCTTGTCCATCAATCAGTGAAAGCTGGAGCTCTCTGTCCTCTTGGATTCAGTTTATTTGTGTGATATAGAGTCTGGCATGAGCTGCAAGTCTCACTGTCATCTAGTCAAATGGTGATAGCTCTATGGCTTTCTGTTTGGAGGTTGCCACGTACACTGACTCATGAGTAGAAGGAATGGGACCATTTTTATTAATTTTAATTTTTCTTTTCTTATTTTTCATAATCTTCTTCATACCTGTGAAAGTGCAGCTGAGTACTCAGTGGAATTAAATATGTTGGCCAATGTCTTCCCTAAGACAGGTAGCAGAGGGCTTTTCCCCGACTTCTAGGCTGTGTGACATTCAAACGATGAACAGCATTTTTGAAGAGTTTCATTTCCTGTCAGTGCAGGAAAAGAGAGTGTAGTCAGAAAATAAACACAGAATAAATCTGCAGAGCAGATACAATTTTCTGATTTTAGAGAAAATAAAAATATCTGCATGATTATCTGCTCTAATGAGTTCTTAAGAACTCATGCAGACCTTCAGGGTTCCATTGGTCAGCATAACAGGTATCATGCTATACTTTTATCTTTTAGATTGAGAGTGGGCTTGAAGTGAGCACTGTAAAGTGAAGCTGACTGGTTTTTTTTTCAGACAGTTGTCCATTCTTCCTGAGCTGGTGAAAGTAGATGACTCAAAGGTTTAACAGCATATTGTGTTAGATACCTGTAGTTGACTGGTTGGAATTTGGCCCAGGTTAGTAAAGCTTGAAGTCATCACCATCTGTTTGTTGATCAGTGACCTGTATAAAAGTAGCTGGTATTCTTAGTCCAATTTTTAGTAGACAGGTGTCCACATCATGAAAACTGGCACCAGTGTCAACCTTGTTGGCTGTCTCATCAGACATTGTCTGCTGATGAACAGGCAAAGAAATAGTAATCTCCTCATTTTGGAGGCATTTTCTTCTCTTTTCAGGGTTCAGACATGCTGATAGATAAACATAGATACAAAGGTTATCACGGGATGCTGCATTTGGTGTATTTGTCTTCTGTTAGAAAGTGTAGCCCACATGTTTAAATTCCACAATATTTTTTTTGAATGCCTTACGTAGTTGTTCTGGTTTCCTAACAGAAATCTTAAATATAGCAGGTGTCCTCAGCTGTTCTTTCTGATATACTGAACAAGAGAACATGCTTCGTATGATGTCTTTTTTCCTTTATTTCCCCCCCCCACTTAAAAGATATCAACACTATTGAGACAGCAAGAATTTGGAAAGAGAAAGCACCAAAACTTTCACACATAGTTATATTTAAAAAAAAACCCAACTGTAGTGACTACATTTTTTTTTTCTTTTTTAGAAGTAGCTGTGGGAACTGATGTAACGTAATTTCATGTAGTTAGTATATCCTGGATCTCACCATAGCAGCAATAACTGCACTTAATATTTAAATTGTACTGTGTATGTTGAAACTCTTGTACAGATTTGTTTGCTAATGTTCCCAGTTGGTTGCCTGACTGCTGATGACAAAATTTGCAATATACAGAAAGCTTGTGCAGGATTTCTCTGTTTACATACAGTGGAGATCTCTGCAGTGACAGTTGCCTATGGAGACACGGGGATAATGGAGCCCAAAGTCTTTCACTGGGAGCTGTGCTACAGTTCAACCCATATGTTGGCATAAAATGCATGGGAGAGCTGTCTTATATTCCTCTTCACAGGGTTAGGGCCTGGCATCGCTTCTTCAGCCCACATGTAACATCTCTAACACTGAACTGTTCTGACTTTTTGCAGGGGTTGCTTTTAATCCTGCCTGAGCTTCTTTAAAGTATATTATCTTGTAAGCAGTGATTCAGACTTAACTGTTCCCACTGCAGTGTGTAGGACTCTCCTCCTATTTCATTGACATAAAAATACACACCAGTATGTTATAAATAGTTCTTCAGCATTCCTGAAGATTTATGGTGGATAGAAGCTTTCTGAAAATCCATTGAGGGATAAGGTCACGTTTAAAGTTAATTGGTCTTCTTACAACTTGCTGCATTTTATTGCCAGTAGTAGAGTGTTAAGGATTCTAATAGGATCTTCTGCTTGCAAAGATGAAGTTGCTTAAGTGGTGCAACATGTTCACTTTGGAGGGCTGCTTAAATCACCAGTAAAAGTAGGTTAGGTGACTACAGATCACCTCCTCATTGACAGGAATTCCCACAATTAATAATAGTGTTGGTTTTTTTTTACAAAAAGAAGCATGACTCACTGTTTTTACCTGTTACCAACTGAAGTTATGTTTTCTTCTGGAACAAGAAGAATAAAAGATGGGTTTTAGTGTTGCCATAGATACTCTAGGGTTGACATTAAGTACTGGGATGTGCTAGAAAATCCAAGATTTGGCCATAACAGTTGTGAACTGATAATGTAGGTGGAAGACGTAGAGCATGACAGGGCTGCAATTGGAGAAAAAGCATTAGGGAGATAACTGGCTTCACTGCCTCTTGCTGCTGTTTTTACTTATACCAAACATTTTAATGTTTGACCAAGACATGGGATGCAAGGCAAGGATTTGCACATCAGTAATAGCTGGGTAACTCTTATGATGCCTAAAATATTTCTAGATCCTCCTTCATCTGCCATTTTACAGTAGCCTAAAATATGATGTTAACTTTTGTTTTGTCACTGTACAGACATCATGTTGGGCAAGTAATCAAACCTTATTTTGTGACTTTGTTATTATCTGAAAGTTCCCACTTCCTTCCTATTTCATGGGTCCAACTAATAAATAAAGATTTTGAAAGCAGAATAGCAGTTACTGAAGAGTAAACTCAAGCACAGTTTTAGTCCTATGATGCTGCTATAGGATTTCTAATAGCATTAAGTCATAGGCTTGCTGATTTGGAGATTAGCTTCTTGGTCTTAACTCTCCGCTGGTTTCTGAGAAACTCCAAAAAATAAACTTGCAAAAAGCCTCTGAACTTATTGCCCATGCAGCTGTAATCATTTAATAAAACAACAACAAAAAAAAATCAATGCCTGAGGAGATGCAGCTCTTGCCTGTGGGAAAAATCTGTTCCTTTGCTCAATATGATTATAAAATTACAGTGTTCTGAGAGCTCAAGAAAAGAAGATACCACCAGAGGAAAGATGTTAAAGGTTTGTGAGCTTTTTTTGTTTTGTTTTTTTTTTTTTTTTTTCTGAGGACTATTTGTATTTAATTTTTTAGAACAAACCAATACAGCAGTTACTGAAAGGATTCATGAACTGAGCGCATTAATTCGTTATTCTTTTACTATTGAGTAACAGAGGTTAATCCTTGAGTTTTCTTATTAGAGTGGTGTGAGAAAATGTCTTTTTAACTTCTATAGAACATTGATTTCAGAAACATCTCAAGTTCAGGAGAAAGAAGTATTTATATACTTTAACCAACTTTAAATCAATTATAGTCACATGATTATGGGTGGTCAGATACTATTAGATCTCTTTTATTTCTATATACGAGTATGACTGGACTTTTCTCTCCTATTTTATAATGGTACAGACAAATGTTTTAACTTCTAGTATCTTGACAGATTTTGTATGACTTTTTCCAGTCTCTTGGAAAAGAATGCTTGCTCTCTGGAAATAATTATATTCAGAAAAGGTACTTTCACTATACTGTCAGCAAAATGGGTGGTCTAACCACTCAGAGATTTCCCTGACTGAGTGAACATTTTGTTATTTACAGAATGGGGAGCAATTTCCATTTTCCATATTTAGAGAGCAACCCCTGGCAAAACAAACAACATGGTATGAAATTGTGTTATCTGGACCTCATAAGTTTTTTCTTAAAACCTTTAAGACAGATGTGCCAAACTTTCAAACTTTCCATGGACTGTTGAGCTACCAACTTTTTTAGGGTAAATTTTCTTTAGATTTTATCTCCAAAAATGTCCCTTTAGGAAACTAACTTCCAGCAAAGTCTTCTATTTTGACATTTAGCTGAAAAATTTTTATTGTCATTCTCTACATAACTCACAAACTGTGAATGAAATAAATAGAAATGAAATAATTTTACATGATTTTCATTTACATTTTATTCACAGTTTGACACCTGTTCTAGGTGCAAGAAGTATAGGTTCCCTGTTTTCTAGTTGCTTCTTTCTTTTTGTCCTTTTAACATTTGATTCAGTGACATCTGTGAGCAGTGATTTACATTTCTTTTTCTTTTGTCTTTCCAAGAGAGACATATTTTTCTGCTGGTAACAGTCTTAAGTCTTTCTTCCTTTCATCTTTAGATTGTAAGTACTATGATGAAGCCTGAGTTAACAGACTTGAGTCACTTATCCTCATTAGAAATTGAGTTTACAGACTGTGGTTGTGAGTTTGTAGCTAATACATTTTGTTCAAAACAATACTGTTTGGTAAGACTATCAGTAGATTTTTTGTACTAATTTCTTTAAAAATAGGATGAGTTAATTACCTCCGTTAAACTGTTAATTAATGCTTTGATCACAAAATCAAGATAGCTGGTAATGACTAGCAGCTTTCTAGCCTTTTTCATAGGGAACAAACCTAAATCCCAGTGAAATTAGTTAGTTCATGTGTTCTTTGGTTTAAGGGGAACTGTAGAGTGTACTATAGAGTGAATGGCCACCTGAAAAGTCCAGGTGTTTTGTCCTGTTGTGAAGGAAAGGGTACATTAGACCGAAACTGCTTCCTCTGGTTGGGATGCCACACCCCATTGTGACAGGGCAAGACCTCTGCTCGATGCACTGTTTTATTAAGTGTCCTGAGTGTATCACTAGTTCTTTCTAGACAGGCATGTGGACTTAGGTTCAGACCCTCAAAAATGCTTAGATATCCAACTTTTATTTTGATTGTTAGCACTAAAGCACTTAAGTACATCTCAGGGTATAGATGCAGTTCTTGATCCTGCAGTACCAAACTGCCCAGTGCTTGTCATCTTAATTTCTGTATCCCAGTTATATTACCAGTAGGACCCAATGTTAATAACAAATGCCTTGGGGAATGTGGATTTCCTGACTTCAGTGCTTGTTAATTAACATGGTGTTTTCAGTGAGCCTTTTTTTTTTGCATCTGCTTTCTTATCTGTTGAGTCAACATTGATTTTCTGAATGGGGATTTGCATGGAAATGTTGCTTTTGATTTACATATATGGTAAAGGTAATTGAGCAGTGCTTGTTATTAGAGCACTGTTATTTTTATTAACTGAAATGACCCATGTTTGCATTTTGCTCTTGCTCCTCTGCAGAACCCTCAAAGCGATAACTGTTCACACACCAGGATCATTTATGGGAATTGTTGACCTGCAAAATTCAAATTTTCTTGCTCTCTTCCTTTTCATACATTAGGTCCTGTTACTGAAGTCAAAACAGATATATATGTCACCAGTTTTGGACCTGTTTCTGATGTAGAAATGGTATGTATTTCGGGGATTAAAATGTCATTTCCTGGTTCTGAGAAACCATTAACTGCAGTAAGGAGTGGATATTTCATCTGTACTGTTCTGTCAATCATGCAAAGTAGGCAAGATTAGTAACAGCTTAATTTACAGGTTATAATTAGATACATCAGGCCTGATTCTGGTGACACTTTCACTGGTGTTTGGCTGGCTTAAGGAATTCACAGGCTTTCATGGTGTAGAGGCAGAATCAGGCGTTGAGGGGAGTGTCTTAAGTCAGTCTGCTGTGGGGAAAATGTGTAATATCTTTGAAATTGCTTTTCCTTTCTGAAACTCGTGTTATTCTCAGGTGAATAATAATGACAATTTCACAAATGCTTGTTGATGCTTTTATTTCAGATGAATGCCCTTTGCTGATCCTTGTGCCCCTTTTAGCATCACTTTCAGCAAATGTTTAACTGATAAGAGTTTTCATAAGTATCTGCAGAAATTGAACGTCAAAGTGACATGCATGAAATAGTGACAGAAGAAAAGTGGTACATTTGCGCGTACTGTTATTTGTGCCTGAACAGCATCTGCATTTGAGGTCAAATCCAGCAAAACTCTCATCAGCTTCTATAATCCAATGACATACCCTCAAATCATATAATAGTTTCTCTTTGTATAAAATAGCCAAGAAATCCCATGGGAGTAACATGTGTTGAACTGAACTTCTTTAAGGGAAAGACAGTTTCAGAGCAGTAACTTTCTTCCCGTACAAGTGCTGTCGTGCTTCCAGTTTGGTTCTATCATGTGGAAGGGTATGTGATAGCAAGATATTTTTTCCTAGGATGGCATTTGTGACAGCAGTCTCATGCTGAAATGCAGCTTACCTCTTCAATTGTTGTCATGTACATTATGATGGTGTTCAGTGTGACAAAGGGTACAAGAAACTGGTCCCAAGGAAATCTAACAGTGTACGCCTCAAATCTAAAATGAAGGCTGCCTGGCATCTCTCAGATTCCATTGAAGCATTTGACATGGTAACCCATGGGAAATACTAGTTATATTGTAAAAGGCAGGAGTGACAACATGGAAGGCAGGTAAAGAACTGGGAAAAGAAGAGTATACAGCAGTTGTTTTCCCTTTCTTCATTAGGGCTTAGCTAGGAGGCTATTCAGGGATCCAGGAATTATTTTTGAGAATCCATTTTAGTGACCCAATGTAGTCTGAATGTGACTGCACTCATAATACAATTTGGTAGCCAGTGTAATGAAAATAGTTGAAAATTTAACAGAAATTTTAACAGAAACGCTGCTTATGAATTGTGAAGTCACCAGCAAGAAATGATACTAGAAAAGAGACTTTTCATAGATTAACCGTAAACCTCAGTGGAAGATGCAGCCATGCAACAGAAGACAGGTATAATTCTCAGCTTCAATACACTAGTAGACATGTCTCCTTGCCAATGTGATCAGACATGCCAATACATGTAGCTTCAATGGTAGCATTGTGCATAAGAGTATGAAATAAAGTCAGAAAACAATGTTTGATTTAACAACAAAATCACAGCTGGAAGGTAGAAAGGACTTAAGACTTTCAGTGTTACCTTTTTCAATGCCACATGATGTATTTTTGTTGTGAAATGCTTTAGCTTACAGAGATGAGAAATGCATTCCTCTATCCATTCATTCACATGTGACTTCTCATGATGTGCCTGTGTCTACCGTTCTGTAGCTGTTGTTTGCCTGTTTCCTTTGGAGCATCTCAGTGGTTTTTCTGAGGAGGTTAAAGGAATAATGATGGAGTTTAAAAGAAATGTATATATCTGCGAGTCTATATATAGTTTATTATTCATATTTTATGGGCACGTTGAAGGAAATATTTAGTTTTCCACAGTTAAAAGCTTACTTTCCATGAGATAGAATTTAATTTGCTTTCCTAACTTTAGAGTGGAAGTAATCGTTTGTCCTAGAGCTTTTAATTTAGTCAGCAGCAAAAAATCCACAGATATCTTTTATGTAAAAATCTGTTGACATTTACTGTCAGAGATCATTCTGTTTCCAGTTATATGCTTGACTACAATTTCAGTTGTCTGCTTCCTGCAACCTAATTAGGTTAATTATTTCTTAATGATTGAACGTGTAGCAATTTATTGATATGACTAATGTGGGAAATTAAGCTATTAAGAGGCACACAACACTTTAATTGGTGGAAACGTTTGTGTAGTGGACTTAGCATTTTCTTTACTGACGATTTCTTTGATTCTAAGCAATTTCTGTTTTTACAGGAAACACATGCATATGTGATCTTTATTTTTCTACAATTTAATACAGGAATATACAATGGATGTCTTCTTCCGTCAGACATGGGTAGACAAAAGATTAAAGTATGATGGCCCTATTGAAATTTTAAGACTTAACAACTTGATGGTTTCGAAAGTGTGGACTCCTGACACTTTTTTCAGGAATGGGAAAAAGTCTGTTGCACATAATATGACAGCCCCAAATAAACTCTTCAGAATAATGAGAAATGGCACCATCCTATACACCATGAGGTATCTATCATGTTTTTTTGGTTTCTTACAATTACTGTATGCAAAAGTTATACTGCCCAGACAAAATGGCAACCAGAGACTATTTAATTTGTTCCATTATAGGCTTACAATAAGTGCAGAGTGTCCCATGAGATTAGTGGATTTTCCCATGGATGGTCATGCTTGTCCTCTCAAATTTGGGAGTTGTAAGTTGCAATTATGAAATTTCTTGTAACTACAGAATTTAAATAGTAGAAGTAGATTTTGAGCAATTACTAATATTTCTGAATATTAGCTTTGATAAACAATCCTTATGCAGACAAAACTCCTGTTAAATTCCTTGGGAAATTTATTTAGAGCCTCAAAATTGAAACTTGGTCACAGAATTGAAAAGCAGACAGGGATTCCGCTACTATGTTAAACCCCACTATTCTGGCTACGCACTTGCTTGAAATACTTAGTTTTTCTAGGTTCTTGGAGAAGAATTGAATACTCAGTGAAGTGAAAGTTTCTCTGGAGGAGACAAAGAGAGCAGAATCCATCTTGATTTGCAACAGCCACGTAAAAGGCATCAAGGGAAGCAGATAATTTGACTTTCTCTACAGTTGCTGGAGGTACACTGGTATCCTTAGATGTGTAGTTTATGTGCAGAGGTTTGATCTTTAGTTGCATTTGTCTATCTCCTTGCCTATAACATGAATCTGCATGGCCAGTTTAGACTAGATAAATAATTTTTAGACTGGTGAGAGTAATCTTAGTGCAGAAGACTTTCCTCTTTTGAAGTCAGACATAGATCTCCAAACTTTGGTTAGAAGGAACATTTTGGGACAACTGAGGAAGGTAGTTAAGATTCCCTCATATGAATCTGCAGCAGAGGGGGTGGTTGTTGCACTTCATTAACTGTCTTGTCGCACTTCTAAGGCTCCTTGGTCTTTGATTTTTCTGCTTTACACTCTGACATAGTCAGTGGCTGGACATTAATGTGTTTTCCTTGACCCCAGACCTCTAAAGTTACAGATAGCTGGAAGCTCCTTGTGGTCTTTCCTTACTACACAGCCGAGTAGTCAACTAAGAGGGGAATATTAAAGGTGCTGCTCTGATAAGGTTTTCTATCCCTATTAGGGTGCAACTGGAGACCAGATACTCCTGCATTTGGCTTTGGTATCTGTGATATGATACGGGAGCTTCAATAGTGGGTTTATTTCTTCAGGGAGAGTCACCAGCCAACAGAAATTGTGCTTGAAAAAAAGATGATATTTTCCTCAGTGAAACTTGAAATAAGATGTAGCTATTTCAAGTGCAAGATTGAATTAATTTTAACAGGAGTTTGGGCTGTGTAGGGATTGAATGCTAGCCTTCAGTTCTGTCTTTTGTATTAAATGTAAAATATTTCTTTGGATGGGCTTATTTTTGAGCTATTTTGATTTTTTTTATGACCTCTGGTTTCTGGCAAATATTTTAAACACTAGTTTAAAATATTGTAGTTTTCAGTGTAATCATTCTGTTCTGTAAAGTCAGTCTCCAAAATGTATCCTCTTTATACATGCTTTTAAAAAGTATTAGTATATTTAAATGATAAACTTTTAGATGGAAATTTCTAAAGTAATGTAAAAATAAATTTTACATGCCCAACAAGGGCTGATTCAGAAAAAACTCATGTCTAGACTTCATATTCAAATGTGAAGTGAATTTCTGTGTGACACTTGACATGTGACCTTAGCTGCTCTTTTTTTCTTCTCTGAGGGTGGTTTTATGGGGGTATCTTAACATGCAGGGTATCTTTTAAAGTTTTTGGTGTCAGTCTTGCTGTTCAGTTTCAGTAGATTTGGATTGGATTTGTAGTAAGGTGTGAGAAGAAGTCTTCTGTTTATGCAAACTGATGCTGTGTTGTAGATGCTTATCCAAAGAGTGAAATGATTTATACATGGACAAAAGGACCCGAGAAGTCAGTGGAAGTTCCTGAGGAGTCTTCCAGTTTAGTTCAGTATGACCTGCTTGGGCATACAGTATCCACCGAAACCATTAAATCTATTACAGGTAGGAATCCAATCAATAAAAAGCATCTTGAGGTAAAACTAACCTTTTAACATTGCCTCAGGTTTTTTTCTTTCCTTCCTGCAAGGTGTTGTACTGAATGGCATTGAGTATATATTAGGGGCTGAGAGTATGAATCTGAATTAGGTTTCTGTCCTTCAGATTTACATTTGCAGTTTCATTACAGTAGATTGCGACAGTCTTTCAGAAAGCTAGAATGAGATCATTGCTCCAAGGGACAAAATGAGCATTTAATCACTGCTTAAAATGCAGTTTGAAGAGTCAAGAGGATGCCTGGGTGAGGAAGTAATTTCTCAGCAATGTATCCACATTATGTGCAAAAGACTTCCTTTGTTTGGTGGTGCAAACAGCTCGGGATAGAAGTACAGCATGCAGAATGGGTTATTAAAGCCATGAAAACCCTCTAGTCAGATAAGGATAGGCACAAATGCATTAGTCACAATAGATACTTCTGCTGATTTGTGCTTTAAGAAATAAGGCAAATGGCAACTCTGGGCATCCGAAATGAGTGAAATATCACTGATGAGCAGTGAGGTGATAAACAAGCATATTCCCAAAATATTTTTAAAATTTGGAATAATTTTCTAAGCATCAGCAAGTTGGGTATTGCAAGATGGTCAAAATGAAACAGATAAGGAAATATATTTGATGTATTGCTTTATGGATATTTTTCTCAAAGATGAAACAACATTTACAATACACTAGAAATTTACTTCTCAGCATATTGATCATTGTGAGTTAATAACAGAATCTCCTTACTGTCCCCAAAATGCTCATTCTGTAGTGTTCTATTTAGAGACCTTATTCAGATTATAGTAAAACTGCTTTTTTTGTTGTTGTTTAATATGAATGACAACATTTAGATAAACTTACAGGATTTTTAATTCTTGACAAGGATTTTTTGCATTTGTTTCATTATCATAGTAGTGCTGACATAAAACTCACTAAAAAGCTAAAATGCTTCCATTACATTTAATGTGTATCATTGTTCTTATTGTTTTATTTGGCAGGTAGGTACCACAATGTTATGAATACTATGGTAGGAATATAACTTGTATCTTGGGACTCTTCAACACCTGCCAAAATAATTTTTAAAGGCATGCTTAATTTAAAAGTGTAATCCAGTGTTATCTGTACAATTAATAGTGTTTTTGATATAAGGTTCTGAATGTCTTTGTAAGGACCTACTGCTTGCAGAAATTTTGTTTAAAACTTTCATTCATTCTTGTCTCTAAGGAATATACCTTTCTATGCACGTTAAGTGGTGAAAATAACATAATCTTAAACAATCTTCATTGTTCTGTGGCATAGAATTTATGCACAGTAAGAAAATATTTTCCTTCTCTTTTTTTTTTTTTTAGGTGAATATATTGTTATGACAGTTTACTTCCACCTCAGACGGAAAATGGGTTATTTTATGATTCAGACCTATATCCCATGCATTATGACCGTGATCCTTTCTCAAGTTTCATTTTGGATAAATAAGGAATCTGTTCCAGCTAGAACTGTGTTTGGTAATTATTTATTTTTTACTTTTTCTCACACTTCATCTTGTAATGACTTTCATGAGAACAGGCCTTTTTAGTGCGTTGTTGTATGCTGCCTCTATACTACTGCAGAAACAACGAAATAATGTAAATTCAGAGGAATTTTTGTTATCCATAAATGAATAATTTTGTTATGTTATAATCCTTGGAATCTAAAGAGAAACTTGGAATATAATAACCTGAAGGGTGGCATGGTTGCTTGTGGCAAGTGGGTTTACATCTCTGGGAATTGTACCTGCTTGGGGGAGCAAACTGGGAAGATCTGGTCCTGAGTAATACAGTCAAGTCCTTGGTCTACATCCAGAGCAGTTTTATCCTCCAATGGAAAGTAGTGTAATTACTTGAACTCACACTTTCTAAAATATTTTTAAAATAAATTGATTGGGAGTGTGCGAGATGTACAGATATCTTGCAATATCTGTGTCATCAGTGGAATTTTACTATGAGTAAGGCTTAGATCCTGTTACTGTAATTTTATGTTTAGTGCTCTTCTCTCCTTTCTGCCATTGCCATTATGAAAATTAATTCAAAAAGCAAAATGATCGCAAGATATTAAAATTGCCTTAATCGAAATACAGCTTGAATGTGATGATACAATGAAGTCTGAAAATAAAAATCAAAAAAGCTTCTATGGAACACAAATCACAAGAAATTAAATGGAAATATGATTCCTAACAAAGAAGTAGGATAAAAACATTTTTAAAAGCAGTCTTTATAGAGCAATGTCTTGACTTTATAATGTACTGTAGTCTAAAGCTGAACTAATCAGGAAGAGAATGTTCTACAAAAAGCCTTTCTATAGATAGATGCTGGCAAGAGTGATAGGAATTAATGTTTCTACGTGACAGACCATTCAGACATGTAAGTGAAGTCAGAATACTGTTTAAATATCACAGATTAGGCAAGATTAATGATTAGTTATTGGTGAAACAATCTGTAAACCTAATACAAACCCCACTAGCACTCAACTCAAGCATTACTTTAAGCAAACTAGTGTATCACTTCACATGCTTCTGCAATGGTATCGAATAATGGTACTTTTTTTTTTGCCATGAACTGGAAAGGTAGAATCTGTCTTTACAGACAGAATGTGATAACTTAAAGTGTAAAAAATATAGAACAATAGATGCAATACTTGTCATTATATACATCTGTGAAACTGAAAACAAATAATAATAATGTTTGGACATCCCCTAAGTTACAGATTAATCTCTAAAACAGCTTTCAAAGTAAATGACTTAAAGTATGGCTAAAAATATCTTCCAATTTTCTAAAGATTTTCTTAAAGGAAGATAGAGATGTTGCAGGCCAGAGACATGCAATGAAGCTGGTGAAGGGTCTGGAGAACAAGTCTTTTGAGGAGTGGCTGAGTGAACTGGGGGTGTTTAGCCTAGAGACGAGGAGGCTCAGAGGAGATATGATCACTCTCTATAGCTTACCTGAAAGGAGGTTGTAATGAGATGGGAGTCAATCTCTTCTCTCCAGTAAAGAATTATAGGACAAGAGGAATTGCCTCGAGTTGTGCCAGGGGAGGTTTAGATTGGGCATTAGGAGGAACTTTTTCACTGAGAGGGTTATTGAATGTTAGAGTGAGCTGCTCAGGGAGGTGGTGGAGTCACCATCCCTGGGGATATTCAAAAGACACATAGATGAGGTGCTGAGGGACATGATTTAATTAGTGATGGCAGTGTGAGGTTAGTGTCTGGACTTCATGATCTTACAGGTCTTTTCCAACCATGATAAGTCTATGATTCTATGAGGTAGGAATGAAGCTTAAATACCTGCTATGGTATCAGCCTTCTAGAGAAACTGTCAGAAGACGCTAACCAAAATATCTTTTCATTGGACATGATTAGGAATAACTTGGCAAAGGTAACAGAGGAAAGATGCACATGTAACTAAAGTACATCAAGTCATGATTTTTGCAGTCAGAACTTCAGAGAGTTGAATCTGGTGATTGTGGGAGATTATTGATTCTTAGAGGAACGAAAGAAGTAATTTTAAAACATGCTTTTTGACATTTGTTTTTATATATTGTGGATTTCTAATCAGAAGCTTGCAAGTTTTTAGCTCTGGATAATTACCCTTTATGTAATATTTTTTACCAGAACTTAATTACCGTATAAATCCCTGTGGCACATACCCAAGGGCAGCTGCAGTGGCAACTGGAAGTCTCCCAAAAGAAGAGTATAATAGGAGACTATGGCAGTAAACTCTAATACTGTCATGGCCACCACTCTCTTTGTTTTTGGAGAATGGTTTGCCATTCAAGTCACTTCATCCTATTCTTACATCTATTATAGAAATGTCTTTAGAAAGACAATTCGAACAAGCTGTTTGCTTGAAGTGAACAAAGGTAGAATTGGGAAAGGTAGGGCTAAGCAAGGATGGGTCTCTTCCAGGAAAAAAACATAACTTTACTTTTATTTTTTTCTCAGACTTAAACATTTTCAACGGTATGTTTTTCAACACCTTCCCACAGAAGATTCTGAAAAACATAACTTTACTTTTATTTTTTTCTCAGACTTAAACATTTTCAACGGTATGTTTTTCAACACCTTCCCACAGAAGATTCTGTGAGCTTGCATCTGTGTTTTTATCCTGCTGAGTTTGCTCTGAGATATTCGTTGTGCTTTCATGAACTTGCTATTACTTCTTTCATTTTTTCTTCTTCAGTAGGAAGGACTGGTTTCATTGTGTTCATTTTTTTGTATGGCAGTGTCTAGGTGAAAGTTTTTCATCCAGATACGGAGATGGAATACCACTATTTAGGGAATGAGGGATGTGAGGATCCTGTTGGAAAACATGCTCTTAATTATTTTGAATTCTTCTGACCATATGCATTTCATCTTGAAATGTGCAGAGTGTTCTTTTCATCAAAGTAAGAACCTCTCTAGTTATAGTCAATCTTCCTTGAGGTTTTCAAGGTAGCACTTACGCAGGGACCACTGTATACTTGGTATTTTACATTTGCATAACAAATGATAATTTGAACGAAAAAAGCGTAAAAGACCCTACACCTTGTTTTTGATGCACCATGTGTTTGCATTTGCAGTATTGCTGTGAAGTGGTAATGTTTTGAGTTTGGTGTTCATGTTTATACAGTTTATTTAAAAAGCTATTCTTTAAAAAAATGAAATTCTAAATAAACGTCATTGGGTGACCAGTAGCAGAAAGGTTTAACAGATAAGGTGATGCTGTATTAATTAACAGAGTTGTTAACATAATAATCTAGTTTTCCTTAGCACCCAGAAAAATTGCTGTGACAATGGTATCTGGATTACAAGTGAGATCAGAGTAATGGGCTTGGAAGAACAGATGGCATTCTGAACCCATTACAAGAACAATATTTTTTTATTGCAGTCTTGAGGACTACTCCCTGATTTAATATAACTGAAATTATGTTAAAATGTTTAGAAAATAACTTGTGAGAAATTTTACTAAACTTAACATAGCAAAAATATGAAATGAAGGCTTCCACTTTTTCTTCATGTGATTGGTACATGATCTGCTGAAGTCATGGTTTTCCATGCCTCTTTTAAAAACCAACTGTTTTGCATGCATAGCTGCTCATAGATACATGATGGTTGTTGTGACTTAAATGTACTGCACTATTCACAAGCAGCAGAGAAAGACTCCTTAAGTGATTGAAAATTCTTTGTTTGCAGTTGCTTGTCTATTCTCACTTTGTTTCACTTGGATTCAGCTGTGGTTTTGCTTTATTTCTTTGAAGGAATAACCACAGTGTTGACAATGACGACATTGAGCATCAGTGCAAGACATTCGCTGCCAAAAGTATCTTACGCTACTGCCATGGATTGGTTCATAGCGGTCTGCTTTGCCTTTGTGTTCTCTGCTCTTATTGAGTTTGCTGCTGTCAACTATTTTACTAATATTCAAATGGAAAAAGCCAAACGGAAGACAGTAAAATCACTTCTTGAATTTCCAGTCGCTCCAGTACAAAGAGAAAGAAGTACAGAACAGACACTCATGGTACGTTTTCAGCTTACATTGACATTTTCTGTCTTTTTGGTAGTGTTTCTCAATAAAAACAGGCCTTTCACTTCCTCCTAGATTCCCTCTGAGCTAATGATGCAGTGTAAGTCAGCCTAACAGAAGGCTAATGCTGTACCATTTTCAATGATAAAAATGTGTAAAACATGACTTAATTCTTACTTGCATTGTTGGATTAACTTGGAGAAGGGGAGGAAGTTGTGTCCATCCATACCTGCAGTCACTTCTATATATGGGTGTGTTAGGAAGGGTATCTTTAAGAAAATTTCCCTTTGCACATTGATTCTGATTGGACTGATTATACAGACCAAGATATTACAGATTGTAAGGACAGCATGTTGTTTTGTGTGGATAATGCCTGTAATGAATTAAAATAAGCCAAAGCATTGCAGCTGTACCTTGGAGCACTTCTCTAGACATCACAGCTCTTTCGTTGCATATATTGCCTGTTTAGGGTTTTCCTACTTTATCAGTTAGAATTTTGTGTGTTTTTGAAGAATGTTGACTGAAACCTCTGTGTCCACCATAGAATTGAATTTTATGGAATTTGCATATCTTTGTACAGGAGCTCACCTCAACTCCTAAAAACGTTTTATGGCTCTGCTTAGCAAAATGCTTTCCAGATTTCATAGTGCTTGTATAGTAGCCATTTTAGTGTGCAGACAAGTTAATAAAGGCTGGTTCTTTTTTCCAGTTGAGCTCACCAGTGATTGTCTTTACCTCCTGTTTCCCATTCCCACATGCTTGCTCTTTGCTTCATCACTCCTATTCAAGAAACATCTAGCTAACAAAGTCATTTCCAGCACTTGCACTGGGCATGTGGTTGGCCAGTAATTCCCAGCTATGGCAGACTCTTGCCAACACCATTTAGAAGACACTGACAGCATCATTGTAATTTGCTTTTGGTGTGAGGCTGACTGTGATTTTCCTTTGTCTGGGCCATGATTTAAGAACTGCTGTTTTAGTCAAACTCTTGGTAATTTTGTCTTCTATCTCTTTTCACATCTCATTTGTCTCCTCTATTCATCTACTCTCTTTTTTTTTTTTTTTTTGCCATCCCACCCCTTCCATTTGCTATTGCTGCTCAACTGCTGTCCACCCACTTCCATTTAAATTCCTCTTCTTTGCTCTTCTACCATAGATAGTTACTGTTTTCAGTCTTCTGGCTGTGTTGTTCTGTTAACTCCCATTTTTGCTTAAAAGGATAGGTGTGCTTCTTGAACAGTTTATTATTCATCACTCTGTTGGCTTGTTAGTAAGAGATGGGAAAAAGTATGTTTATCGTAGCTTGTAGTTTGTCTTGTGTATTGAGATATTGCTGCCATTAGTTTATACTCAGCTTTTTGATTGTACGGCATGCAGTTTAGTATAGTACTTTGGGCACTCCTGAAGAGTGTTAATCAATACTGCTTTTGCTGATAGTCAAGTTTTACTTTGGTACATAGGAAACTTAATTACATAAGAGCAGTTTCATCCTAGGTTTATGTATCAGATTTGATTAAAACAGAGGAAAACCAAGTCTTCTCAGGTAGCAATGATAGAGGCTTACCATTAACCCAGATGGAGACTAAGTGCATTCTTTTTTTTTTTTTCTTTTTTTGTCCATTAATGTAGTGGATTTGTCCTAGAGGGATTTTAGGAGAGAGCAAGTTCAGCTATGAAACTAAATTCCCTATAGAACATGAGCATCATGCTATCTGATAGTACTAGCCATTAGGCATATTGATAGTTAAGTTTGGTGAAATAAACATAAATTGCACATAATTGTAAGGTTTTTTTTTTAATTCTATGTGTTTTTCCAGTTTCTGACCATTGAATTAAAGTGAGGTTTTTATAATTTTGAATCAGTTTATACTGCTCATGCTAATTAGAATTCTTGGGGGTGGGTTGTTTTTTACTTTTCAGTCAAAAACACTTTTCCAGTTTTCTTGGATCAAAGGCAACTGCTGTCAGGATCAAATAATTTGGGATATGTTCATTCATATTATGTATTTCTTCACCACAACCAGTACATCTTTACTGCAGCAAATGTGGACTTTATGCTTTTCTAAGTTATTCTCTTTTGTAACTATGTTTATGGCTTTGTAGCCACACAAAGGGTGTGACTGATCAATATATTGAATACGGCAAGCATTAAATGAATTGTGGAAGCTAGCTAAGTAATCTAAACTGTGTTAATTAAAAAAAAAATAATCCTGATATTATGCAAATTTACCGGGCTGGGCGTGGCAGAAGTGAGCCCTCCAGTGCCTGCAGATGCAGCATGTGCTTCTCCATCACTTGATTTGGTTTTAGCCATGGTATCATTCAGCCTCTTTTACCCTCTTTCCCAGCCCCACCCCATTTCATCTCTTTCTTCTCGTTGCCTATAACTTTTTGGTACAAAATGTGTTTCTGTAAGGAGTAGTGCAGTTCTAAGCCAAGACAGATGACTTACAGTGTGATGTTGTGTGATTCCTTTATGTTGGGAGCAAGTTAAAATGCTTTCAGGTTAAAAGGAATGAACCTGTCCCTAGATGTTCTGAACTCCTTTCTTTAGCAAAAGCAGAAATGTTATTGCAAGTCAGTGTGTGATGGAAATGAATGATTTATAGTTTATTATTGGACTCCTGGGTCTATTTTTATGCTTCTGCACTATTTCCTTTTCACTGTATTCCTATAAAGTTTATTTTTAAAGACCTACCCAATTTTGGAGATGAAGAATGCTACCGAAAAATAGTCTTCAAAGAATAGGCTCCTAAACACTGTTAACATGGGCTTCAACCTCAGTTGTTTGTTAAGAGTGTAAAACTTGAAAAAAAAACAGGTCAGACTCAAATGAAGCTTTTGAATGCAATATTTCTTCAAATGCAGTCACAAGTAGATTGTAAGTCTCAAACTTTTTTCCTCTTTTCTGAAGACAATTAGGTGTCACGTTGTCTTGAGTAAGACCTGTAGTGTCTAGTGGAGGAACTCAAGGATCAGGATTTGTAGGTAATGCCAATGTAAGTGCAGACTTCTCTCTTTAATAGGAGCATCTGTACTGGGGTGATATATGACTGGTATGTACCTGACAGGTTTACAAGCAACACTGTAATGATGGTCAACCTGCATATATGTTTTCATAAGATTTTTCTGTGTGTGAAGATCTTGCTTTTTAGTTGTATGACACACATGGCCGAAGTTATATGATGAGGTGTGAGAGGAAAGTGGGAATCCTTTGGCAGCTTTTGGTGAACATACATCTAGAGCAGTTTGTGTGCAGCAGTTAATCTATGTGCTCTGTGTCATGACTTCCAGAGCAAGGATTGGACTGGATATATTGTTCTAATGGTCAGGGTACAATCCAGAGGCCATAGGCTGGATTCTTCTTTTTTAGTGCATGTATGTGCTATCTTTTTGTTCTTAATCCCCGAAGGTGATTAATGCTGAAACAGCAGCAGAAATGCCAGCAGATATGCTCTTGTGTCTAGACTGTATGTGGCCTAGACTGTATGTGAAAGTAAAAATTTTTTCTTTGACTCAAAACTTCTTTTTGAATATGTAGATATATTCTGTAATGAAGAGAGATGCATAAAATGTATCAGATTTAGAGTAGTACCACTTAATTTCCTTGCTTCTTCCTTGAACTAGTATAATAATAGCTTTCACTGTCTCACCAAATAGAGAAGTGGAGCTAAACCCACTTCCCTCATATGTGGATGAAGTTATCTGAAGAGCAGCTATATTTTAATGGTGATGCTTAGATGGTGATGGCCTGTTTACTGAACTCCTTATGTGGATGCATAGCCTATGACCTCTGTGTGACTTTCATAGTTCTGCAGTTGGAAAGTGTTTCAGTTTTAAAATAGAATGAATTTTTTTTTTTGCTTCCTCATTACTTCTCTACTGCTTAGGCTGTTGTGGCTTGGGGTTTTTTTAGGGCACCTAAAACTCAGATCCTAATGAAGGTCTTGAGACTCAAGAAATGCATAGAGTTCAAGCAAATATAAGGACAGGAAAGCACAGAGCATGGTTGCTGTGTTATGTGAATTTTTCTTTGACATGTCAACAATTTTCTGTCATTCTAATTTCATTACTCAACATTTTTGCTGTTGATGATTTACAGTCATAACGTGCTAGCATCATATTTAAGTGGGATGAGAGAGGATGCACCTCATAAACATCGCGTTTTATACTGAATGCTATTTGAAAAATAGAAGAGAATGGCTACCTGGAGTGAGACTGCAGTGACTTAGTGGGAACTTAGAATTTTTGGATACCTGAAAATAGAATAGATCTAAAATGATTCTTAAAATATTTTATTGTCTGTGACAGTAAGGTACAATGTTTTGTAGAGGTTTTCACCTGTGTTTTTTCAATTGCTTCTTTGATTTTATTTGGTTGGGATTTTTTTTTGTTATTATTTTCCTTTGTTTATTTTTTTACTTGGTTTGCAGGACTTTGCCCTACCAAGCAATTGTCACTACTTGCAATGTATAAAACTAAATATGTGCTCAAACAATGTGATTGGGGATGAATGTGGAGTGTGCAGTTTAAAATAGTTTTCTTAATATTTCACATAGTGTATCTTTCTAATTAGTACAAATTAAAGTGGCATATTAAAAAAAAAAAAAGGTCTCTTTCCAAGAACCTGATATTGCTCTGCCTTTAACATGGTTGAATTGTGGAATAAGTTTATGCTGGAAGTGGAAACATTAGTAGACTGCAAAGTGAGGAGAGTAATTACTGGAAGTACACAACGTAGTATTAGGTTTGGGAATAGATTCTAACCCAACTTAAACCTGATGTAAACTCCATTGAATTCCAGATTTCAGTTACAATGAAGGTAAAAAAAGGCTGAGTGTGGAATTCTGACACTTTTGTTTGTTTTATCAAAGTGGGAGAAAGAGGTTTTTTCTTATTGATAGTGAAGCTGTTTTGTTTGTCTTTTGTTTACTTTTTAAAATTAACAAATATGCACAAAAAAAAAAGCAGGAGTTAAATTTCAACGTCTGATTTATAACTAAACAAAAAAAAATCTACTGGAGTGCTGTTTCCTCCAACTCTTACTATGAAATGTAGTAATTGCTCACTCTTAAATTTTCTGTCAGTATTGTAATGAACTACTACAATAGTAGGCAAGGGAATATGAGGAATATGCTTGTATGTTATTCATCTGATGCTCAAATATCTGACAGTGTTTGCTGTAGTTACCAGAAGATTTAATTTCAATGGTTTTAAGGTAGAGGCTTTTATTTTGGAAACAAAAGCACAGCTCAGTAATGTCAGTCTTCCAAATGGTTATTCTAGAAAATACTAAACCTCATTGTTTTTAATTCTAAAGATACAATTAAATATCTTTCATTGTGCTAATCTACCGTAACAAAAAGACATCATGCTCCAAAAAACACATATTCCTTATAGTTTTGTCTTTAGAATAAACAATACATGTTCCTGTTCAATAATAAATGATATTTTCATGCTAATGTAAATTTCAGGCTTTAAGGTAGGTAGTGATGATAGACAACTGGCTGAACATGAGCCAGTAGTGTGCCCAGGTGGCCAAGAAGGCCAAGGACATCCTGGCATCCTCTATCAGCAACAGTGTCGTCAGCAAGAGTAGTTGGGTGATCGTTCCCCTGTACTTGGCTTTGGTGAGGCCACACCTCAAATATTGTGTCCAGTTTTGAGCCCCTCTCTGCAAGAAAGACATTGAGGTGCTGGAGAGGATACAGAGGTGGGATACCAAGCTAGCAAAGAATTTGGAGCACATCTCTTATGAGGAACAGCTGGGGCTGTTTAGCCTAGAGAAAAGAAGGTTCAGGGGAGACCTTATCACTCTTTACAACTACCTGAAAGACAGTTGTAGCAAAGTGGAGGTCACTCTGTTCTCCCTAGTAACAAGCAATAGAATACGAGGAAACAGCCTCATGTTGCACCAGGGAAGGTTCAGGCTGGATATTTGGAGTAATTTCTTTGCTCAAAGGGTTGTCTGGCATTGGAATGGGCTGCCCAGGGTGGTGGTGGAGTCACCATCCATGGAGATTTTTAAGAGATGGTTGGATGTTGCACTTGGAGAAGTGGTCTAGTAGTTGATAGAGCTGAGACAAAGGCTGAACTCGATGATCTTAAAGTTGTCTTCCAGCTGAGACAATTTTATGATTCTACTTATCCTCCCCTCCCATGATTCAGATTATAAAATGAGTAATGAGGATAGTGGACTGGCTCTTACAGCTTACCTCCCTTCACTTTTTCCTCTCTAAATAATACGCATTGCTCTGTGCACTGCTAAGGCTATCAACTAGAATCTGTTGTATTTTGTGGCTGGTGGAGCTTTTACTTGGTCATATTTCAGGGCTCTGTAAGGCAAAACAAAATCTCTAGTATTATTCCAGTAAAATTTTGATTGACTGGCTCTACAACATAGTAGTAAAGGATGGTAGATTTATCCTCCAAGTTGTGCATTTGCTAGCAGCACAACAATATGGTTACTCAGTGGGATTTGGGACAAGCAGCATTATTTACACTGATGACAACATGCTACTTCCCTGGTAAATGTCAAATGGTGTGAATTTGGCAGGCTATATAATGTCCTCCCAGAAGAACAGACTGTTTTCTTGGGAAGGAATGGTAAGAATAAAAAACACTCTGGTAGAGTTTAATAGGAAAATATTACTAAATTACCACACAAACAATTTTTATGTTACAGCTAAACAGTAAGTAATGCCAGAGTTTTAGTTGTTTTAAGCCTTCAAAATTTGCATGAGTTTTTATTTGAATTAGGTAAGATCTCCCAATTTATGAAACCTATGTTTTCATATAGTACGTCACTGACCTTCCTATATATAATTTACTCATGTCTCATTGCAGATTTAATAATGTTGTCATGGAAGGGTCTAATCTTAGTCTTGCAAAATTAATAGTGAGTCATAAAGATGTTTACTTACTATTCACTTTTCATTTCATTATAGTAATACCTCTTTGTTATATGATTGTTTTGATAAACAATTAAAATTCTTCTGTGCAATTGAAAATCTGTTTTGATTGTAGTATTCTTTTCATTATTTCAGAGGTTTTTCGTTGTTTTTTTTTTTTTTTACCTGGGAAATTAAGTATCACAGAATGGTGATTAGACATCTAAGATGCTTAATTGCTACAGTTCTCTAGGTAAGCATGTGCAGAACTGACTTGCTGATTCCAAAGTGTATGCAATGTGTCTTAGTGGAATAATGCCTATTTACCTAGATGGCCAATATGCCTGTTAGATACAGCGTCCCACAAACTCCATGTGAGAGTCTGATGAGGCTTGAGTCCTGCCTCTTCTGTCCTGGACAACTGTATTAGTAACCAGACTGCTAGGTAGTCCATGGGATGTTTGTTAAAGCCCCTCTTGCTATGTTAAATAATTTATATAGGGCCAGAGTGAAGGAAGGGAATTGATTCTGGAGTCAGCTTGTCTGTGAATGCACTGCACCAGGGCGATGAGACTGAAATGTGCAGAAAGCAAGTCTGTAACAAGACATGAAAGCGACTTGTCCTAGAATATCCAGTAGTCTAGTGGGGAAGCACTTGAGATGTGGGAAGCTTAACTTGATATGCCTGTGACAGAGCAGATTTGAGAAGAGGTTTTCTACCACCAAACTTATTCCCATTCTGTTTGCTGGGTTATTATTGAAGATGACAGAATTATTTTGTGAATGTCTTTTGTATTATTTTCTGTAAGTGTGACTTATTGGCTTCAAGAAGGACTGGAGAGCTGACAGCGCAGGGTACAGTTGGAGGACTGTTTCTGCAAAGGCATGTTATTTCAGCTGTGATCCGACCCAGGGCATTTCTCTCCAGTTTTGACAGCTGCTCTCTGGATATCGAAGCATCATCTCTCTCCTGATAGAACTGGTACCATATGGTGGTGTTGTGGCTTGTAAATTCTACTATGAATTTATCCCTGAGAAAGTAGAAGCTGCAGTTTTAAGTATTGTACTGTCTCTGTCCCAGAGAGAGATACCACTTTAGTGATAACCTGTGTCAAATATCTCCCAAGTATCTAGAAGACTTATTGACTTGCAGCAACGAGCTCTGTAAACTGGATGTATCCATCATAAAAAAAAATATGAAGCAATTGGAGGCACTAGCAAGCTATAGGAAGATGTCAAACACTGAAACAGGCTGCCCAGGGAGGCAGTGGATTCACCATCCCTGGAGATATGTAAAATACGTGTGGATGAGGTGCTGAGGGACATGGTTTAGTGGTGGGCTTGGTAGTTTGAGGTTAGTGGTTGGTCTCAATGATCTTAAAGGTCTTTTCCAACCAAAGTGATTCTATGATTCTGTTCTATGCTCTTGGGATGTATGAAGGAGCTAACATTCTGGTACAGTGCTGTACCAACAGAATTTCTCACACTTTGCAGTGTTCTCAGTGCTTAGTTTCTTAATTACAGGCCTCAGAATAAAGTTGCCTAATGCCCTGGTAATAATTTTTGTCATTGCTGCATTCTCCTTAGGACTTGATGAGTGACTTTCAAACAATGCTCTTGTTTGTTTTACAGATTCTGGGTTGGCCTTATCATAGGGAATACGCACTCTGGTTGTTACCATCTCTCTTTGTTCTGTAACAAGATGACTAAGTTTGTCAGTTCAGTATTGTATATTGTTGTGCTGATGATCCCCTTCTCTTGAATTTCATCTAGGCTGCTGCATGCTACTTCACTTCATGCTACATTTGCAATCTTGTCTTCATTGAAGTGTGAAATTGGCTTGCTTGTCAAAATTCGGTAATACATACAAAACAATCCAGTATTTTTTTTTTTGGCTCAAGTCAAGGCTTATGTAGGCTTAGCGAAAGTTTCAGAATTTCCACATTATATGAGCAGCTGTTTATAGTGTGCAAACCTTGTTAAATATTGAAGAGTTTAGATTGACTCATATTTGTGCATCATTTTAGTGTGGTAGTAAACTGCAGTATCCATCAAAGTTGAGCTCAAAGGGAAAAGGCAATGATCTGTGAATTGAT
Organism: Urocolius indicus; assembly: GCA_013401255.1. Classification (NCBI taxonomy): domain Eukaryota; kingdom Metazoa; phylum Chordata; class Aves; order Coliiformes; family Coliidae; genus Urocolius; species Urocolius indicus. Next base: position 85,176 of record WBNH01010546.1, on the reverse strand, counting down.
TTTTAGTGATAGATTTGTTGTGGGTTTTTTTGTTCCATACACTCTATGGTAAAAGCCAACCATCAAACTTACTCCACAATTCTGCCACAGCATTTAACAATAACTATATAGATTTATCCTGAAGTATGCCAACAGCATCGTTCATTGTATTATTCATGGTCAATTGCATGTGAATCCACTTGTCAAGGGAAGGATACAGGATTAATTGCCACATTTGACACATGCCTGCAAGAAAGTAGTTTTACTTATCCTATCTTCATGCCAAATAAAATGGACTTTCTTCTCTGGGACTAACAAAAGGGCATCTTATATTTGGACTTTTTACATAGGAAGAACTTGTACCAATTGCATCTGTCCTGACTTCCGTTTTTTTTAAAGATAAAAACTGTCCAAAACAGCACATGATGCCTAAACTTAAAGCAAAATCTCTATGCTTTTCAATACTTTAAATATTTCAAGAAGTTTTTGCATACTGCATATTGTATGACAGAATTTGTCTTACACAGTTTGAACCTCCTGTCCTATCCTATGGCCTCTGCCTCCACAGTAAAGTTTGGGTATGTGTAGGATGGGAACTTTCTAAATCTCCTGTATTGAGCTGGGGTTTTTTGGGTAGTGAGGGTGGATGAGGTGTTAATTTGTTGTTTTGGGGTTTTTTTTCCAGATATATGGACTAATTAAATACTCATTTGGATAGGAAGGAGTGATCATCTGTCTCTTCTGAAAAATAGTAGAATCCACATTTCCTGATGTTTGGACAGTTCCTTGACTTTGTTAGTGTAGTCTCCTGTCTACCTCTGGCATGTTATATCTTTAGTGTCCTTGAATCAAAGTATCAGTGATAAATGGAGTCCCATGAAGGCTGAAACTTAGCTTGCACTGTTGCCAGTCTGGGCTACTAAAACTCAAGCAGAAGATCAGTGCTGTATATTCTTGGCACTAATATATCCCAACCAGCCATGGAGCTTTATCCAATTAAGATGTCCTATGACTGCAACGAAATATTTATATTATTATCAGAACTCTTGAGAACTTTACCTCTGCAAGGATGGCAACTGTGCTCTCAGATCACCCAGGATTTTTTAAACTCTCCTCCATAGTGTGTCTGTCAGTTAAGGTTCAGAGTCTGAATTCTTCTGACAGGATCATTAACAAGAAGATTTCCTCTTGGAGGAAAGCAAACTACTTACAACTTCAGATTTGGTGGTAGCTGTGAAGTGCAGAGTTGGTTGGACCAAATCAGAATGATAGGCCATTTCAAAGGAAGGGTGAGAAATCATTTATGTAAAGCAGCAAGTTGTGTTTATAGCAAGGCAATCTTTATAGAATGCAATAAGGCTGACGCTGCATGCTGTAATATATGGTAGTTTCCAGGCTCCCATTTTACATTCTCAAGCTGCACCATTTTAAATTTCTCCTAAAAACATCACTGAAATGTCTCCAGAAAACCAGATCCCTTCTCAGTCTAGAGTGGAAATGTAAAAAATGTAGGCTCAGTATATCCTGTGGAGCCCCATCTGGACTAGCACAGCAGTGCTCTGTTGGCTCAGAATAATTGAGTGATTTCCTTAGTTGCTCTTGTAAAGGAATCTTTACTTGTTTAATGTTTTCATTTCTTCATCTGAGAGCCATTCTTACCACTCACTCTCCTAAACTGGAGGAGAAAAAATATAATAAAAGGCTCATGAGTTGAGCTTAAGACAGGGAGATCACTCAGCAATTACTGTCACTGGCAAAATAGACTGGATTTGGGAAAAAAATAATTTAATTTGTTACCAATTGAGTCAGAGTAGTATACTGAGAAATAAACCCTAAATCTTTAAATACCTTACCTCCATCCCTCTGCTCTTCCCAGGCTTAACTTTATGCCTTATTTTTTTCTACCTCCTCCCTACCAGTGGTGCAGGGGAATGCAGAATGAGGGTTGTGAGCAGTTCATCACAGACAGTCTCTGCTTCTCCTTTGTCCTCACTCTTCCCCTGCTCCAGCATGGGGTCCCTCCTATGGGAGACATTCCTCCATGAACTTCTCCAATACAGCTTCTTCCCATGGAATAAAGTTTTTTTATGAACTTCTCCATCATGGGTCCCTTCCACAGAGTGCAGTCATTTCTGAACAAACTGCTCCAGCATGGGTCACCCTTGGGTCACAAGTCATAGAATCATAGAATCGTTTCATCTGGAAGAGACCTTTAAGATCATCGAGTCCTGCCTTTGTCCCAGCCTTATCTACCACTAGACCATTTCCTTAAGTGCAACATCCTAAACATCTCCAAGGATAATGACTCCACTGCTTCCCTGGGCAGCCCATTCCAATACCTGACAACCCTTTCAGTAAAGAAATTCCTCTGAATATCCAGCCTGAACCTTCCCTGGTGCAACATGAGCCTCTTTCCTTCTATTCTATTGCTTGTTACTAGGGGGAGCAGATTAAACCCCGCCACCTCACTACAATTTTCTTTCAGGTAGTTGTAAAGAGTGATAAGGTCTCCCCTGAACCTTCTTTTCTCCAGGCTAAACAGCCCCAGCTGTTCCTCATAAGAGATGTGCTTCAAATTCTCTGCTAGCTTGGTATCCTACCTCTGTATCCTCTCCAGAACCTCAATGTCTTTCTTGCAGAGAGGGGCCCAAAACTGGACACAGTATTTGAAGTGTGGCCTCACCAAAGCCGAGTACAGAGGAATGATCACCCAACTACTCCTGCTGACAACACTGTTGCTGATAGAGGATGCCAGGATGTCCTTGGCCTTCTTGGCCACCTGGGCACACTATTGGCTCATGTTCAGCTGGCTGTCAATCAGTACTCCCAGTTCTGACAGAAAACCTGACCTGGCATGAATTCCTCTCTCCATGAGGTCAGAGGTCTGGCCAGGAGTCTGCTCCAGCATGGGCTTCCTACAAGGTCACAGTCTCCTTCAAGCATCCACCTGCTGTAGTGTGGGGTTGTCCCTGGGCTGCAGATGGATCTCTTCTCCTTTATGGCCTCCATGGCTGCAGGAGAAAGGGCTGGCTCACCATAGGCTTCACTGTGGGCCGCAGTAGAACCTCTGTTATGGCGCCTGGAGCACCTCCTCCCCCTCCTTCTTCACTGACTTTGTCTTTAGAGTTGTTGCTCTCACATTCTTACTCCTCTCTTTGGCTGCAGTTCACAGGTTTTTTTCCTCCCTTCTTAAATATACTATGAGAGGCACAACCACCGTTGGTGATGGTCTCAGCCTTGGCCAGTGATGCATCTGTCTTCAAGCCAGCTGGCATCGGCTTCATCGGACACAGAGGAAGTTTCTAGCAGCTTCTCACAGACAGAGCCTCCAAACTAAAAGCTGGTGTTAGGCAATAGGTTTATGTTTCTTGCAGTTGTTTTAAAATAGACTAAGTAAGATAATTTTGGGAGGCAGTATGTGCTTTACATATGTATATAGTATTGTTGGTTAGATAGATAATTAGCACAATATCCTTTTAGTATTGATATACATAATAGCTAAAATATCTGTGAAATGCTTTGCTTAGTAGAAGCTGAATATTGCATTTTACTATGTTTTACATCATAGTGGTTAACATGACTTCTGCTGATGTCAACAGAACTTGGTTCATTAAGGCTTGCCTGTGGAATCAGTCTTGTTTCATCTTGTTAGTGCCCCTTGGCACTAATCTTCAGATGATGCTGTTATGAGGTAGTATTAGTTCAGAGAAGGAATAGACAAATGTAGAATGAAATTAATTGTCTTTATAACACCAATAAGAGAAATATACAGGGGTTATAGGTATGTAACCAATAACAAGAAATTTTTGGTGGAAACTTTTCAGCTCGGGAAGCCAAAAAGAAGAGCTACTTGTGTGCTTTGAAGGAGACAAATGAATTATTGTCATGATATAGTCTTAAGTCAAATGCAAGAAAAGGATATATGAAGGGAGGTAGTGGGCAACGTGCTTGCAACGACACTTTGGCAATGAATGTGCATTCTGCTCAGCTTTGACAGAGCATAGGTCTGAGTGCTCACCACTGGCACTGAGAATGATACAACTGCCATGTTAAAAAAGGAGGCAGTGAGGCAGACTCCTCGCCTCCTATTTTGCTGCTGTGTGCTGATTCTGAAAAACCTGATGGGGACGAAGGTTGGAATGTGCTCACCTTAGACAGAGCTTCTGGGTTGCAGAAGGAGCTAAACTCTGACTTTGGAGATTTTCCAACTCCAACATTTAAGTTGCTCCCAGCAATTTTGGAGTGAGTATTAACAGTTAACAGACTACTCCGGCAGTGGCCAAAGCCATTGCCTTTCCATGTGTAATGTAACCTCGGAACATGCTTGTTTCAAGGTCAAGATTGAATTCAAGAACACAAATCCAAACCTTCACAATGACATTACACAAGAACAACCAGTTTTCAGTTGTATGTTGTCTGTGGAGCAAGTTATAACTAAGATTTCTGCCTTTGATGCTCTGAGTGCTTGAAAGGTGATTTCCAGAGAATTAACAAAAAATGTACCCATGTATTTGGGGCCTGTTTTGCAGTGCTATGTTGTGATGTCTTTTAGTGTTATTGATTTGGACGTTATGTGTACACTGTAATACTTGTAAGGAAACTATGTTTCTCTAAACTTAAAGTTCTTGAAGTATTGGAAGTTTAGCGTATAATTGGCAAGCAAGAGAATGTTCAGAAGACTTTCAAACAGTTACGTGTTTTGACCATTTGAAATAGTATAGATAATTTTGTTCTAGAATAAACACTCAATGAGACATAAATAGTTGATTAAATAGCCACAGGTCACTTGGCTCACTTGGTCACTTAGGGGGAAGACAACCTATTATTCAAACACACTGATGGAAACAAGTTCCTAAAAAAAGAAATGGAGATGACTGGAATGTGAGAAGGAGCCTGGATGTTATCTGTCTGTTTTACTAGTGTCTGTGATTGATGATGCACAGAAAGTAGCATAATGAGGTGGCCACTGAAACAGGTGGCAGTACAAATGAGCAGGAGTGTTAAATGGCGTGGCTCTGTAAATGGCACTTAATTCTCTATTCTGCTCTTGGGACCATTCTCTTATGGTTGCACTTGGAATAGTTGAAGACATGGTATTTCTATTCTCCAGCATCATCGCCACTAAACTACTGTCTAATACAGGCAGGGAGCAAGGAGCAAATCAAGACATGTTATAATTCCATTGCAGATCTACTTTGCAACCCTTGTCCCAGCCCATGAGCTTTTGCTCCCCAGGCACTTCTTGAGAGCTTTATGATGGCAAAATAATAGTTGAGCAAAGACAAGTTGCTGAAGGATGTGAACACAGAAGGTAAAACTCAGCTGCTCTCAATGACTCCAGTGCCAGTTTCTCCACAGCACAAAGCCATTGTTTTTTGGAGAGCGAACATTGATGACTTGCTGGCAAGCCTTCAAGTAACATGCAATACTCTGTCAGGTATTACTAAGTCCCTAGTAAATGCACTCCTGTCCTGATTATAATTTCATTTTATTAGTCTTGAAAGCTGCTTCACTCTTCTTGGGTCATTGACAACTTCATGTGAAAAGCATCCAAATTGCACATGTGTGTACTCCTGCACTTCCCAAAGAATGACTTAGTTTTTCTTTCATCCAGTGTTTCTTTCAGAAAATACCAGTTTCCTCTGGTATTTATTCCAGTCCTCTGCTTCTTTGGATTGCAGATGCAGGAAAACTGAATAAAAGTGATTCACATGCTTCTATGCAGGAAGGAAAACTGTGAAACCTAAAAGGTATTATCTGATATATCAACCATGAACTGGCAAAGGCGTCAGCCACGAACTGGCAAATAGCTGTGACAGCTTCAGATAAATTCAGGCCAGCAGTGTTACCAGTGACTGATTTGTACTGTAATTAACAGGATTTGGGACCAGCATTCTGTCCATAATAAGAGTATTGGAGATGTCAAGTGATTTTTCAAAATTTATTTATTTTTCAGATTTTTTTTTTCATCTTGCACATCTCTGTTTCCTTGAGGAAAACAGCTTAAACAAAACTAATGCAGCACACAGATATGGCTGTCGCTATTCTCAATAGTCAAAGTTCTAGAACCTTGACTAATACTCGAGTTGTTCTCTGTTACAGCTCTGGTCCTTAGCTGGAGGGAATTGCTGTTGGATGAAGGAGGCAGGAGAGATTGCTGCCCACTTTCCATTTTTCTTGTGCTGTGAGCTTTGGCAGGGCTTTCTGGTAGGGGGGTTGAAGGGAAGGGAAGCTGGAGGCATAGCAGGTGTGATGCAGGGCAGTACTTGGAAAAGGTGTCATCAGAGGTGCAAAAGCTGATTTTTAAATATATAACAGGTGATTCTTTGGTCTTGCCTGTATTTAGACCTGTATTACTGCTGTTGAGGATATTTAGAGAAGATTCAGAAGAATTTAGGCTTTCTCTTAAATGCAAAGAGGAAGGCAGAGCCTGAGTCCAACACCCAGAAGCCAGTGAAATATTAAACTGCTGGTTTTCCCATTTGTTCTTCCTTATCTGTATTTCAGTTTCTCATGCAGCCTAGTAAGTACTATTGGGCTTAAGTATATCTTTCAGAAGGATATCCAGACTTGCCTGAAGATGTCAAGTGATGGAGAATTCACTGCTTTTTTTAGTTAATTAGCAGAAAAGAGTAGTTGGTGGAAGACTGATTTATTCACTGGTTCAGTGGCAGCTGGATAATTTATTGCCTGTTTATTTATAAAAGAGCAGCAATGTGATAACTTGGTTTGGTAAATACTTGCATTTTAATGGCATCTACTCTAGAAGACAGAATAGAATTCCTAAAATGTGCTAGTTTTCTGGACATATGAAGAAGAAGAAAACCATCATGGCTGGTAAGTTGCATCTATAAAATTTTTATGTCATCAGAGAAACAGGTAAACATGAGAGAATTTTATTTTCAGCATGAGCCTGACCCTCAACTCTAACCCAAGAATCCTTAGCCTCATGGTATTAAGTAACACATTATGTGAAGTGTGATGCAGCCAATATGTTCACCCTGGTATTCCAGCCACAGGTAAAAGGAACTCCTGTGTATCACTCCGTATACTATTAAATCTATTTTCATGAGCATGTGGTATCGTGCTTCGTGAACAAGCTACTGGTTGTGAGTATTACTCTGATAGCGCTTAATTGTAAAGTTTCTGTTGCTTCTGTTAAAGTGTTTATTGGAAGAATAAATACTTTTTTTTTTTTTTGTAACTTTGCAGAGTACAGATGCGAATTCAAACGTGAGGAAAAGAACAAATGCCACTGTACAGTCTGAAGCTGATGGTGGGAGCCGAATTGACACAAGGCATAGCTCCATCCAGCCTCCCTCTGTAGCTCAGGGGTCTTCTGACATTACACCCCACTCCCTTTCTGCATCAAGTCCCAACCCTTTCACACGCATCAATGCATCAGAGACATTATCTTCTGCAAGAGCTACCCCTCCAGCTCCTCCTTCTACCCCAATTTTAACTGGATTTGTATCCCAGCATGCCACAGCTGGATCCCCTTCCATTCAGCACTTGCTTGGATCTAGACTGGAGCAGATTCAGACCACCACACCTAATACATTAGGACCATCTGCAAAGCCATCTGCTGTCACACCACCTGCTCCTCCCGCCTCCCACTCTGGCACGAGTAAGATAGACAAATATGCACGCATTTTATTTCCTGTTACCTTCGGAGCATTTAACATGGTCTACTGGGTGGTGTATCTATCCAAGGATACCATGGAAAAATCAGAAAGTCTAATGTAGTTTTGCTGCTATGTAGTAGTTCCTAAATTATACTCACATTTGATGCAGAGTTTCTTCTTTTGAAACTATTTAAAAAGGTCAACAATTCTTATTTATAAAAGCTGTGTGCTACTTTCCCATTGTAAAGGCTGGAGTTATTGGGGATAATTAGTTAACTCCTACCAGAGTAACGGTAATAGATTTGTCTTCCTCCCTTCAGCTAGCAGTGAACTATCACTCTCTTCAGACAGACTACTCAAAATTGGCCTTTGGGAGAAATGTGCACCGAAAACAAATCAAAGGCAGAGGTGCACAGCTATGCAGTGGAACATATCTTACTGGAAATATGCATATTGGTTGTCATAAATCCCTGAGGCACACAGCACTGCTGTCTGGACACAGCGTTGCATTCTCAGAGTGCAAGGTCCATGTCCTGAATGTTTTGACAGTGCTTCCTAGGAAAGCAGTTTTCCTGCTAGATGAAAATTGGCAGAATGGGGGGAAGAAAATGAAGAGTGGAAAAAGAAGAGAGACTCCAGCCTGGGAGAGTGCAACTCCAAACAATTTATGCAAAGGAGTTGTAGAGCTCCGTATATTTTTACTAAGCATTATTTTGTGTTGCAACCTGAGAAATTATTACTCCAAAATAAGAGTGATTGAGCCTTGTAAAATCTTAAATCTGATGTAATTCTCAAAATTGGAGTTTTTGTTTGGTAAGGTGATCTTAAGGAGATCTTAAGTGTGTGATTCTTATTTGACCTCACTGACCAGCCTGAGTGGATTTATTTCTTCATTACATCTGTCATGGTACATGTGGACCAGGTCTACAATGTTGAACTTTTAATTTGAATTCTTTGTTTTTTTCTTTGGATGCTTTGGGGTTTTAACTTTCTTTCTCCCCACATTTTTTAATCACTCTCCTCTAATATCCTTTCAACACATGTCCCGCACCTGCTAACCCATATAATGTTTAAGTCAAGTTGAATTTTCAACACAGTTTTAAGTGTCTTCAAAATTAAGCAAAACATTCTCCTGTGCTTTGATGAGCATGGCAATGGCATGTTTGAGTGAATGAGAGACACCTTTTTGTGTAGGAATGCTGTGAAAATTTTTAAATGGAGGAAAAAAAGTTTTATTTGTATTTTTTTCTTTTAAATTATGGCATAGGTGCTTTCCTTAGCAGCTCAGATTGCAATATGCAAGCAGGCAACTTTAATAAAGAATATAATAGTTTAAAACTCATAGAAATCTTCATCAGAAATATTCTTTTCACCAGAATGGGTGGAAAATAAGCTGGCAATACATCTCAAAATGTTTGTATAGGTCCATCTGGCTAAGAAAATGGTTAGCGTTTTTGTACAAGTGACAAGCAAAAATCAAAGGCTGAATTCTTAGCTATCTGTGCCTTTAAAGGCTGTGGCCTAATCCTTAGCAGATTGGTAGCCTGTTGTCAATGCTTTATGTTGGGAACAGAACAGGTCAGTGTTGAGTGGTAATGCCCCGGTAATGATCAAGTGACTGATGGACACTCCAAGCAGCTGGGGTAATTGAGGCATGCATGAGACTACCCTAGACCATGCTGGGACAGGAATCAGAGAAAAAGAGCCCCATGCTGATGAAATTATGACTATATCTCTGTGCCTATTTCTGTCTCTCCAGACCATCCAGTTCATGGTGGAGAATCTGACCTTTAGTTTATGAGGCCTGGGAGGCTGCAAGAGATGTGTACTGAAGCATGTAATATGGATCCCAGGCTGCTATTTTGTGCATAGAATTGGACTGTCAATGATAGAATGCACAGTGTGTGGGAATGTTTTACATGACTTTATTATGATGTAGGGTATAAACAGTTTCCTTAGTCTTTTACATCTTTTATCTTTTCCATCTAGAAGTCTGAGATTGCAACACTCCTTAGAAAACCATTACATGTACCATAGTACAGAAGTGGAAATGTAAGACCTATGCAAGATGTCTGCAGTAGTTTGCGTCTTTGAATGTGTATCTAGTTGCTGTAGCTGTTTCTTCCCTAATTTTGTCACATTATTACAGATTTTCAGAATAGAAAATAGTATTCAAGAGATTGTTCATTTATTTTGTTAAGCAGAAAAAACAAAACTAATTCTCTGGCAATTGCTGATCATAATTGCACGAACAATACAATATTCCTAGTGTGGAGAATGATGGCCTTCTGTGCTAAGAACTTAGTGTTTGCACCACGAGATACCAAAATTATTTTTTGCTTTCCCCTATGATGAAAACCAAGGATGTTTTCTCTCAGACAGAGCTTTAAATGATTCACTAGAAACGACTATCTCTTCCTTCCACCCATCCCTATATAGATTGTATAATCATCTTTTTCACTGCATTGTTCAGTAGGATATACACTGGTTCAGGCTGTTTGACCAAGATCTATCTAAATGTGCTAGGATTCATTTGTAGCTCCTCTTCCAGTTTAAAGACTTATAAGGAAGAAAAAAAATGATTAAAAAAATTTTTGGATTCCAAATATTTATTTCAGTGCTTCCATTTTGGAATAAATTTTTAATGACATCAGAGGAAAACCAAACTATTTTCAATCTATCATTGTATTTCTGAAGTAACTTCCAGTAACTGCATGCCTATGTTCAAAGTGAGACATAAAAAAACCCCAAAATCTTATTGTGAGTCTAGGACTAGTTTATTGTACTGTGCTATATTTTTCTATTACAGCATATGAAAAAAATTACCATAGCTAACTTTCCAAAGTACATACAGACAATGTAAACAGAAATTTATTGTTAACAATGATTCTGCATGATATTCTATCTCCTTGTAGAGTGATCAGCAACAGTAAAGAGCCTGCAGTATACTCAGTAATACTGGCAGGTTCTGAATACTGTGTAATTCAGAAGTTCAAACAAAAGCAGGAATATACTAAATGTAGTGGCCCAAGTGTTCAACAGTGCTAACTAAAATCTTCAGGGTCAATGCTGCAGGTGTCATGTCAAAGAGCTTATAAGGGATGAGTTTGAGCAAAATGAACCCTATATATATTTTTTTTTCTACTAGCTTTGTCGACTAGTCTTTTTTTGACAGCACCATAGTGATTTCAAACTAACCAAACACTTCAGATAAGCCATCTCTATCAACAGGAAGGGAAACTGGATAGAAAGCCAAAAAACCTTACCAGGAAACAGAGATAGATCTCCACATGCTGCTGTTTCCTCGGAGACATTGTTACCAACAGCAAAACTCCCACAGACTGCAGTGATGCAGCCCCAACCACTAACACAGTCATTTGAGAAATCCAGTAAAAAACTCGGTGCAGGAAGATTGCCTTCAAAGGAACCAATGTGTATTTTGTAGTCAATGGTGAGCAAGTTCAAATTTCTGTCAGCCCACTATTAATGGGTTTCACTGCAATTGAGAATAATCATAAATAAGTAATGAAGCCAAGCAAGGTCAGTCCTCTATGGAGACCTGAGCTCTTGGAGCTCATCCACCGAGCTTGAGTGTGTTTCTCCTACAAAATGGACTTGTCTTCAAGTAAATGTTGGTGATACTTTTTTTTTTTTTTTTTAAAGTGGACTTTGTAAACTGTTTAGTCATTCGCTCTCTGTTGCTCTGTGATCAGGCAAGTAAACCATATGATAACTGAATCAAAGANTTTAATAAAGAATATAATAGTTTAAAACTCATAGAAATCTTCATCAGAAATATTCTTTTCACCAGAATGGGTGGAAAATAAGCTGGCAATACATCTCAAAATGTTTGTATAGGTCCATCTGGCTAAGAAAATGGTTAGCGTTTTTGTACAAGTGACAAGCAAAAATCAAAGGCTGAATTCTTAGCTATCTGTGCCTTTAAAGGCTGTGGCCTAATCCTTAGCAGATTGGTAGCCTGTTGTCAATGCTTTATGTTGGGAACAGATCAGGTCAGTGTTGAGTGGTAATGCCCCGGTAATGATCAAGTGACTGATGGACACTCCAAGCAGCTGGGGTAATTGAGGCATGCATGAGACTACCCTAGACCATGCTGGGACAGGAATCAGAGAAAAAGAGCCCCATGCTGATGAAATTATGACTATATCTCTGTGCCTATTTCTGTCTCTCCAGACCATCCAGTTCATGGTGGAGAATCTGACCTTTAGTTTATGAGGCCTGGGAGGCTGCAAGAGATGTGTACTGCAGCATGTAATATGGATCCCAGGCTGCTATTTTGTGCATAGAATTGGACTGTCAATGATAGAATGCACAGTGTGTGGGAATGTTTTACATGACTTTATTATGATGTAGGGTATAAACAGTTTCCTTAGTCTTTTACATCTTTTATCTTTTCCATCTAGAAGTCTGAGATTGCAACACTCCTTAGAAAACCATTACATGTACCATAGTACAGAAGTGGAAATGTAAGACCTATGCAAGATGTCTGCAGTAGTTTGCGTCTTTGAATGTGTATCTAGTTGCTGTAGCTGTTTCTTCCCTAATTTTGTCACATTATTACAGATTTTCAGAATAGAAAATAGTATTCAAGAGATTGTTCATTTATTTTGTTAAGCAGAAAAAACAAAACTAATTCTCTGGCAATTGCTGATCATAATTGCACGAACAATACAATATTCCTAGTGTGGAGAATGATGGCCTTCTGTGCTAAGAACTTAGTGTTTGCACCACGAGATACCAAAATTATTTTTTGCTTTCCCCTATGATGAAAACCAAGGATGTTTTCTCTCAGACAGAGCTTTAAATGATTCACTAGAAACGACTATCTCTTCCTTCCACCCATCCCTATATAGATTGTATAATCATCTTTTTCACTGCATTGTTCAGTAGGATATACACTGGTTCAGGCTGTTTGACCAAGATCTATCTAAATGTGCTAGGATTCATTTGTAGCTCCTCTTCCAGTTTAAAGACTTATAAGGAAGAAAAAAAATGATTAAAAAAATTTTTGGATTCCAAATATTTATTTCAGTGCTTCCATTTTGGAATAAATTTTTAATGACATCAGAGGAAAACCAAACTATTTTCAATCTATCATTGTATTTCTGAAGTAACTTCCAGTAACTGCATGCCTATGTTCAAAGTGAGACATAAAAAAACCCCAAAATCTTATTGTGAGTCTAGGACTAGTTTATTGTACTGTGCTATATTTTTCTATTACAGCATATGAAAAAAATTACCATAGCTAACTTTCCAAAGTACATACAGACAATGTAAACAGAAATTTATTGTTAACAATGATTCTGCATGATATTCTATCTCCTTGTAGAGTGATCAGCAACAGTAAAGAGCCTGCAGTATACTCAGTAATACTGGCAGGTTCTGAATACTGTGTAATTCAGAAGTTCAAACAAAAGCAGGAATATACTAAATGTAGTGGCCCAAGTGTTCAACAGTGCTAACTAAAATCTTCAGGGTCAATGCTGCAGGTGTCATGTCAAAGAGCTTATAAGGGATGAGTTTGAGCAAAATGAACCCTATATATTTTTTTTTTCTACTAGCTTTGTCGACTAGTCTTTTTTTGACAGCACCATAGTGATTTCAAACTAACCAAACACTTCAGATAAGCCATCTCTATCAACAGGAAGGGAAACTGGATAGAAAGCCAAAAAACCTTACCAGGAAACAGAGATAGATCTCCACATGCTGCTGTTTCCTCGGAGACATTGTTACCAACAGCAAAACTCCCACAGACTGCAGTGATGCAGCCCCAACCACTAACACAGTCATTTGAGAAATCCAGTAAAAAACTCGGTGCAGGAAGATTGCCTTCAAAGGAACCAATGTGTATTTTGTAGTCAATGGTGAGCAAGTTCAAATTTCTGTCAGCCCACTATTAATGGGTTTCACTGCAATTGAGAATAATCATAAATAAGTAATGAAGCCAAGCAAGGTCAGTCCTCCATGGAGACCTGAGCTCTTGGAGCTCATCCACCGAGCTTGAGTGTGTTTCTCCTACAAAATGGACTTTTTTTCAAGTAAATTTTGGGGAAACTTTTTTTTTTTTTTTTTAAAGTGGACTTTGTAAACTGTTTAGTCATTCGCTCTCTGTTGCTCTGTGATCAGGCAAGTAAACCATATGATAACTGAATCAAAGAAGTCGATAATTTAGTAACAAAAGTGATTAGATCTTTTCTCTTAATAGAAGCTCAAATTTATTGATGATTTAAGGGTAGCCTTTGGCATCTCATAATTTTCATCGTAGAGGATGGACTTTGCAAAAAATGGTGGAAACCAAGTAACTGTATTGAATGGGATTTAATCAGTATTTCTACAGAAAAGTGAATGAACTCAGGTTTTCAATACGTGCAGAATTCTGTCTTCTACTTTCTTCCACTCTTGCATGTCATTTGGCTACAGTGTACCTTATGCTGTGTTTGTGTGCCATCTGAGAACATCAGGAGGTATGGTGTATATTTATTCAGTTTGCCCAAAGCCTAACATTCCCATCTTCCTTGTGCTGTTGGAAGCAGACAGAAGGCCAGAATGGAAGCAATGGCCACACAGATTGTGCAGAGACACATATTGGCCACCTGGGATGTTTTTGCATAGATACTGTAGGAAGTTTCTTAAGAGAATCTTTCTTAGTGTGAGAGGATGGAGCACAGTTTCTGATATGTCCACTTTCCCTCCAAATCCCCAAAGCTTCCAAAAGATCTATTTAGAAAGCAAGATATATAATGGATTTTACACACTGGGCTCCAAAACTTTGCTTGATTGAAAAGATTTAGGCCAAAGGAAATTTTGGTGAGTTTTCCCTTGTTTTCCTGTGTCTTGCTTGCATGCAAGTGACTGCACTATAATAGCAAGCATTGTGTAGCTGGTACTGTTGTGAATGGCAATACAGGGAGCTGGCAAAATTTACAGTAGGTTTTATTTCATCCTAACATTGAATAACAGATTAGGAAAGTGGCAATTGTAGTGTTGAGAAATCTAGGTGAAGTATAATTTTACTGATGATGCGGTTAAAGCCAAGGATGATCAAAGTTATAGAAGCATTACAGAACTGAAGAAGTATGCAGCAGTAAGTTTGCAGCAGGTCAATGGGAAATGGGGAGAATAGAAGGTGCTTCTATTCATAGTCTGACAAGCATAAGACAATACAGCATAACTTTGGAGGAGTAAAACTGTAGAAATACAATTTCTTACTCAGTGAAAATCCAAAAGGTAAATAGACATATGAAGGTTGATATTAACCCTACACACCTCACCCCAATTCTATGAAAAAATCCAGGACAAAAAAAATCAGTTAAGTGACAATAACATCTTTTATCCTCAAATATATATTTCATTTTTTTGAGTGATTCCAAAATAAGAGACTTATATTTATATTGTTGCAAGGACCTGCGCTAGTACACACTGAAACAAATGTCTGCAATTAACTTCAAAGCACTTTAAACAGGAAATTTACTGGAAGGAAAAATGTGCCATTTTGAAAGAGTTTGACTTGCATTAATTTGTAGAGTCTTCATTTGTAGGTCTCTTCTCAGAGTCAATGTGTGGCTTTTTTGGAGTGTGTTGAGCTGTTTCAGTATGTTCTAAGTAAATCAGACTCTGAAAGTAAGTTTTTGCCACGTCCCAAGCAAGTGAGAGTAGTGTGAAGTACAGAGCACTCTGAATAGATTTCTCTTTGCTAATGTTATGTACTGTGTTCTCAACTGGAGGGAATGAAAATTTCATTTATTGTAACACTGGTAGAATTTGTAAAACATACTTTGTTTTCACATCAATTAGACAATGTACTAGGTACTTATTGCAGAGTTGACTAGCATTGCTTTCTAGTTCATAACTTATTCCACTAGAAAGCAGTTCAAAGCAAAGCAGTTACTACCCACTGCAGTTCACTACATTTTTTGGTCCTTATTCTATTTTAATTTTCTTGTGCAAAGGAAGCTGAGAGCATGATGGCTTCTTGAAAATAAAAATAGCAGCAATAAAAATAAAAAAGCTTAGGAGATTCCCTTTTTAGAAAGACATCCAGACTCCCATCAACTATTGAATGCTCTTTTAAAATAATAGCATAGTTTTTCATTTAAAAATACTAATGTGATTGCAGGCTGNAAAAAAATTATCTCCATGACAGTGTTTTCAAGAAAAAGATTGTAAGGAAAAATACAGTACTACTGAATTAACCCTCAACTAGCACAGAGATCTAGGTTATTTCCTGCTGATTGTCTTGTTGTTGATCTCCTTCAACATTTGCTGTGTGTTTTTGTGAATGTTGTACCCACGTGGCTGTTAACTGACATAGCACTGTATTGATGATCTGAAACATTGAAGGAAATCATTATATGTGAATGTTTTCATCCTTGGGAAAAACTTAACTGGGCATTAGTAGAAGAAGGAGGTGACAGTGTGAAACAGTCAGCTTCATATTGAGCTTGAGCTCAATGCATTACAAAATTAAGTCAGGTACTGCTTTGTCTTGCCTCATCATCTTATGCTGGTGGCTCATCTCCATAGTAAATAGAGATGCATAAGAATGGAACACTCAGGAGTCAAGAATATGTAAAAGTACTTCTTCAAAGAGCATTCAAAGTATGAGATGACTAACCTTATAACTAACAGTAACTTCTCAGTCTGCTTTACATGTGCAAGCTTGGAAATCTCCCACTGTACTAGAATATGCAAGGTTGTCAAATGAGTAGTAACATATCTTTCATAAATAAAGTATTCTGTATGTATAGACATTATTTTATATATACCATATTTTATATATACCAGCAGCATGTTCATGGTAGAAATAAATCCACTTGTCCTTGAGTATTTAACCCAAATTTGAAAGGCTTATGAAGCATATAGGGTAGGGAGGGACTTTCAGCATATTTGCTCTTTGGAACTTCTGGATTGGAGTTGGCTTATGTCCTGCCATCTTCTGAAGCACTTTGCACCAGACAGACCGCAGCAGAATCTGTGGCTTTTTGGGGTTTTTGTTTTGGTTTGTTTTGTTTTTAAGACCATGACTATTCTACCATAAACTGTATCACTGCTGAATGTAGGGCTCCCACATTCTTACTTGCTGTCTTGCTTTGTGTGCAAAGAAGTATTTGTGTGGTCACAGTAAGCTGGCTGAGATAACTTGTCTAGCTAAATCCCAGGCTTGTCTTGTCTTTCGGATGGTTAGTAGCCAGTGGGATCAGTTCCCCGATCTGGCTCCGTTTCTTAGCGCTAGTACAAAGAAGGTGGTGAGGAGGCTGGGATTGATGTTTTGAACTGGGATAAAGCTAGTGTGAAACCACAGCCTGAGGATTCTCATCCTGCCTTCACTGGCATTAAAACAGAGTCTCCCTTGGGCTTTTTGAACTTCAAGTGAGCTCTTTAGTCATTTTTCATCCATGAAGGTGGTTTTGTGAATTACATCAAGGCAAATAATGAAGAAAAAAAATAGAAAAGGTCCATAATTTATGAAATGCCCAAATCAATAAACTTATTTGAAGAGGGAGAAAAGGAAGAGAAGGGAAAATAAGAGTAAGGATGAAAAATTTAATTTCTTGCTACCAAGTAGTTATTTTAAGATATGTCCTATCAGAGGTACTAGAACAGCATCTGGCAGGAAACAGACTAGAAATAATTATTTCTTAATTATAAGTATAGTGAGAAAGTAATAAAATAAGTTGCTAATGTCCTCTTAGAAATATATGTGCTCCATTGAAGTTGTTTTCATTAAAAAAAGGTATTTTCATAATCATCCAGGAAGAATTAGGAGACAGACTGTTAAGGGGAAAAGACTGAGTTTTATTAAGTATTACCATTACCCTCTGTTTTAGAAACATTTCTCAATCAGAAAGGGAAATAGTAACATTTTTTCCAAAGATTATTTTTATGGGAGTCCATATCTTTAATTTTCAGTAATGAAATACTTTAAAACTTTTAGCATTTAACTTGCTTATGTTTAAGAGACTGAATAAAAAGATTGCTGCCTCTGATTTAATTTGCTTGTAGAAAGAGAAGGGAGATTCAAAATAGGAAAAAAACCCCTTTCATTACAATAACAGCCAGTTACTTGTGTTATGCCTTCCAACTAAATCCGAAGACTTCATTCCTGTACCTGAATTCATGAGAGATTTTAAGTGCTCAGCATTTATGATGATCTGGTCAGAACTGCAGCTTGTAGGCTGCAGCTGCATTTAAAATAGACACATCTGAAAATGTGCATCCACAAACTCTGCACTTGCACAGCATGGATCCTTTGAAAGGTAAAGATGTGTTTGTAACCCACTGTATGCATGAGTGAGATCTGTTATGTTGCTGATGTGGGACAAGATAGGAATCTATGGTCAGAAATAGAAAGATGGAAAGAGAATGAGACTGCCTCTTTTAGAGACAATGCAGATCTTAGTTTGGATTAAGCCACTTATGAAAATGCCTCCTAAATTCTTTTCCAAGTATGCAGCTTAGGCACCAGCTGAGTGCAATATTGGATCCAACATCAACTGAGAATCCTGCCCGAGGATCAGCACAGTTAATCTATCCAAAGGTTTCTGATGCTGTGACTAGAAGACTGGAAATATGTGAGCTAGGAACTACTACCAGCTGGGCTGCTTCCATGTTGCCATGCATCCAAGCTGTACTGAGGGGCATCAGGGTCCTCAAAGCACTGGGATGAGAAAGATGAAGTAGATTGAAACTGAAGAAAATTCTTTCTTCGGCTCAGCTCTGCTGATGCTCACTATAACAGCAGTGAATCTCCCAAAGGAGGACCGAGGTGTATTGTGGTCTTGTCTTCTCTTTGCATGTCTGCTAAATGTTCTGATATGGAGAGTGGAGAGAGTAATAAATACTTGTATGATAATGAAACAGAGCATGCTGAGTGCTGCTGCCTGGTAAGTACCCACAGTCTCATGCTAGTAGTGTGTGGGCTATCCCAGAAACAAAATGGCATCAGTAATTTTTTTGAAGGTATAGTTAGTATGCCCCTACCATTTCTCTTTGAAGGCATTTGAACTTTGATGCTTAAGTTCTCAATTTTGTTGTGTATTGGTGAAGAAGAAAATCAAGCTCATATTTATTTACTAATTTTATTTATTTATTTTTTTTAAAAAAAGAGATTTCCTTACCTACACACATGGAAATCAAAAGCTCTGTTGCAAACTTTGAGAATGTAGCAAACACCTCCAAGCCAACTTCAGGAGAATCTATCACCTATGACAGCTTTTGTTTTCAACTAAACCTCTCATTTGGAGAGTATTTAGTTCTAACTTTTAAAGTGAGCTGTTGTTTATCAAAATATTTTCTCATGTACTGAAAATGTGAATTTTATTTGTAGCCATTTCTCTTGGAAGGGTAAGATACAATGGATGTACCTGTTTTTTTTCTGTTAAACTGGTTAATATGTGTTATGGTCGGAAAGCTGCTCAGACATGTAATATTCAGTAGCCATTTTATAAATACATGGGATGAATTTTTTTTCTTTGGAGGATGTGAAGACCACACATATGATTCTATGATATACAGAAAGTAGGATTATTTTGTAAAGACATATAAAAAGGCTACTTCTCATTCCCTATCTGGATATCATAAGCATAAATGTAGTGAAACCAGGTAAAAGAAAATCCATGACCAAAATAAAAGACCTTCTCTCATCTTCACACACTCAATTGTTACTAAATACATGAGTTATCAGCTTCTGTGTTTTCCATCTGTTTTGCCATGAGGGAAGTGTAGAAGGCAGTGTGTTTTCAAACAAGACCTAGGACTTTTGGTTCAGTTCATCAGTCTGGTTGGGAGGGGCACTCAGTCAGTGCCGGCCTTAGGTTAGGAATATGGTTTCTAAATGTAGTCCCAATGGATCAATCTGTTCAACAGAAGAAGATATCACACTAGTGGGTAAGAACAGCTGAGATTACAGACCATTAGACATTTTGCTGAGGTAAGATGTGAGAGTTGAATTAGGCTTAAGAGCAGCTCATTAGCTATTAAAATCTCCTAAGTGTACAATCGAAACCCACACAGCAGCTTGTCCTGCTAGTTTTACACAGGTTTGTTTTGTTCTAGATCTGTCCCTGGCTTTGCTCTCTTGCCTCATGGCTGAGGCACAGGCTGGCAGCTGCTGGGGCAGCGTGGGATCTGCATAGCTGTCCTTTGGCTGCAGGCTCTCTATGTGCTGAGCATCACCATTGTGGACAACAGAGCCTGAGCAGGGATATGCTCATTTCATGGCAGATAAAATCTGACAGTCAAGCAGTGAAGTGCAGCATGGGTAGGGATGGAGTATTGAAGCAATGGTCTTTATTGTTGCACAGGTTTCAAGATGCAGCATTAGTGCAGTGGCTTAAGGTACTAGTCAGTTGTAGAGCACACAAAAGATTTTCTGGTTTCTAGATATTTTGGATGAGTGTTAGCACTGCCAGCCTGCTTGTGCTGTGCAGAGCACATCAACAGAGCAGTAACAGTATATTAAAAGCTAGGCTGCAGATGCAGTATTTTACTTGCTAGTAGTAAGTACATAAGCCCCCTAATCGTTATCACAGGTTCTTACTCCTCCTTACCTCACCTACCACCTTTATGTTCCATGAATCTTGCCAATTCTGATGTTCCAAATTGCTGAGGCACTACTGAGAAGTGTTTAAAATTGGCCCATCTAACAAATGATGTGGAACATTGTTTCTTCAGCTATCTCAACTAACAGTGGTCAGAGAGGCAGGCTGAGAGATACTAACTTCTGTGCTAATTGAAAGTGTAATAGCTGCAGCACCTGAGGAACCAAAGGAAAAAGGGAATTTGAACATGATGGGCAGCAGGTGCTAAAGCTGTGTGTTAGTTTTAACTGAAAATGTAAAAAGCAAGAAGATGTTATCTACTGGTATTTTAATAAACTATAAGTTTTTCTTTTCCCATGCAGCCCTGTCCATTGCAACCCAAAGCATTTGAGTTGAAGCTTAGGCACTGTAAGGAACAGTGAAAAATACAAAGTTTTTTGAAATATTTTAATCTTTGTTTTCTGTAAAAGCCATGGCATGCAGAAAATGAACTCTAAAGCAACACAGTAGAAATGTTTCTTTAATAACCTCTTAGGAAAGTCCTAAATTCTCTAACTTCTCTGTCAATAATTTAATACTTCTGCAATATGTGACTGTCCTAGATGCATGTTGCAAGAGTTTCTGTATCATGTCAAATTCTGGTATCCCTTTGTATTGACTCATATATGAGGAAAACTTGAAAGCCTTGGAGTTGAATTATTTTACATTATTCTTCGTGCACATTTTGTTGCATGGAAAAATGTGGCTGTGAGGATTCGAAGAATCAGAGGTTAACTAAATTTTTTTAATTCGTATATTCAATGCTGGTCACCTGACTATACTAACAAACTTGAAAGGTGGTTTGATAGCTGTCAATTTGTTTTGCTATTGTGCAGCTTAACTGTTACCTTCCTGTATTATGAACATCTATGTATTTGGAAAATAGATCCATCTTGCAAGAAAGATTGTGCAAAAAATTGTTCCTATTATACTCCAGTGTATATTGCTGATGTCAAATAAAATACAATTGTGAGAGTTCTTAAACAGTTGTCTTTCTAAATGTGGGCTGAAGCAGGAAAAGTAAGGAGTATAGTAAGCTTCTTGGATATGGGTCACCCTGCATGTATTGCTGGAATATTGATGTTAGCTAAATGGTTTGATCAACCTGATGCTTTACATATGAAAAGATATATATGAGATAAATATATGAACAGATATATATTTATGCATGAACACAAAAAGATTTCATCAGTAATATGATGAATGATAATCTGTTGTGTTATTTATTAAGATGACACACTAGTCTACTGATTTATCATTGTCCAGATGTGTCTTGCTGTGTTAACAAGCTAAAAGCTAAAAAAATTACCTTGCCTCTCACAGCAGCAGAAGCAAGTAATACATATAGTAGCAATACCCACTTCATTACTTTTTGCCTTTAAAAACATACTTTTAAAAAATTCCTGTGAGATGCTCTAACAAGACTTAATCCTTGCCTTACTTGACAACAGGTGAGTTTTCAGCTGCTCTTTTACATGACCTAAAGTGATTTTCTAATATTCTTTGCTTGGGCCCGATAAAGCCTCCATATATTATAAGGCATAGACTCGCAAAAACGAAAGGGTGAAAAAGCACCCAACAATAAATATGTGTAGAAAGAGACGTATGGAGAAGTCATTTTGGTGTGTGTGATGGCCCATGCAAAGCAGAGAGCAGGTCAGAGCGGGGCACCCTCGTTTCTTTTGCTAAGTGTGGTCAGGATCATCAAATCTTTTTGCAGGCAGAGATGAGAGCTGTCAGAATAGCTTACAGCACTGCAAAGTGCTATAATTGCTGCTTGCTTCAGGCACAGATGTTGATGCCAAGAAATCTGCTATGTTTGACAGTCACAGCTAGTTCATAGATTTGGGATACTCTATATCCCTTTCTCCTGTTTTCTGTGGCTGTACTTTTTAAAGCCTGATGCACAAATTAGTCATATGTGCTGCTGCTGACAATATTGTATGACATGATGCTGTCTAACATTCTACGTTTTATTTATGGCATTTGTATGTATTAGGTAGGGAATTCTGCTGTTAGGCTACAGATGAGACCTGTTTAGTATCCAAAGAAAGTTGTCAGTGACTTTGCTCTGTGCTGGTAGTGTTCCTGATAGGACCACGAAACTTCCATTGTATGTGTCTTCAGTCTGAGCTGAAGGGATTGAGCCTGGGGTTGCTGTCTGAGTGGTCTTAGTGTGGGCCCATGAAAAGTCTGAGATAGAGCTGGGAATAGGTACTATTGATTCCCATTAAAATGTTCTACTTTTATATGTATCTCTTAGTACTTCTCATAAGAGACACCACTCTGAGGAGGATTTGGTTGAGGAACCCAAGTTCTGGATCTTCTCCTGCCACTGTCTTCTGCCCTTTTCCTCCTTCCTTTCTGCAGATCTTGGTCTTACAGATGTATTCTAGTATGCTCTGTTGGATTGGTCTTGGAGAAGAGGCAGGTAAGTATGCCATTATTTGAACAAAATGTCCTGATCTCAAATGCTGAATATTGCTGTTCATCTACAGCACAGACTCTGATCTGTAACATATTAAAGGTAAAACCAGCTTAGCCTGTTCAATGGTCTATGATGATAACAGTAAAACTGTCTAGGAAACGTGGGGACAGGTTGGATCCATGTAGCTTTTTGTAGTTTATGCTACTGTCATGTCAGGAAGACAGCGCAGACACAGAAACAAAAGCAGTTGTATTGACTTCGCCTTGGGTGAGAGCACAGCTGAGTAAGACTGGCTGAGAAATTCAAGAGACAGGGTGAAGGGTAGTCTCAGTGTGAGCAGGAAGGAGCTGGTCACAACTTGATGTTATTAGGTGAGAGAAGACGAAAGTAGGAGTTGACGTGGTTTAGCTAGGGAGATTTTGAAAAACTATATATCAAGGGCTTGTTTTTCAACTTCATTGAAAAGTAATGCTGAAGGGCAATCTTTAAGGGGAATAGAGGACTTATCTGTACTGCTGAGCTGGCTTTAATGTTGATGAAAGCCTTTTGACGAGAATTACATTGCTGCCCTGTGGGATGATGTGAAAGAAATGTTGCCGGAGAACTAGCAGGTGTGAAACTATTGGGACAAGATGCCAAAGGCATGGGAAGTATGTCCAAACATACTCACTGGTATTTATTGCCATTTTGGATTATATTTCCTATGTGACTTTTTCTGTTTGCTCTATGGAGATTTTTACTTTCTCAACTGAGAAAACTTCATTTCAGACTATAGAAATTTCATTAAAATGTATTGAAGTGTTTTATTTTTCAGATGAAAAGAAGCTGAATAAAGAGCTACTATGAAGTGTTATTTGCAGCATTAGATGACCCAGTCAAAACAGCATGAACAACTTGGGCTCCCTGGCATTGTATCTACTGAGTGAGGGTTTTGTAACTGATTACCTACTGAGGTACTTATGTCCTTTCTTTACAAAGCTAATGGTTAGAGCACTTGCCTATTAAAGATCTTCAAAGACTCCTGCCCATTTTACAAACTATATTTAGGTGCAAGTTTCCAGATGATATAAAATAACTGTAGCAACAACATAAAGTAACCATAACCGGTGGACCATTACAGCAAAGGAGAACCCTCATGGGGTCCATTAGAGTATACTAGATGTTTTGCTCCAGGAATCTGTTCAGGATCTGGAGTTGGCAAAGGTCCATAATTCATTTCAGAAGATAATTTCAGACATATTTTTTACAGGTTAAGGAATCTATATGCCCAGAGAGCCTTAGCACTGGGTAACATTGTATGTAGAATGTGTATGGACATGTGTTATGGTGCCTAAAGATGTTTCTGGATTTGGTCCTGAATACCGCTAAGATGTCAGCTGAGAAATTAGTTTATGACCTTGCAATATAACCAGACTCAACTGGAGAGGCTGGGTTGTATGCACATAGATCCAGCTATAGACAGACAGTTTTTTGCCAGAGACACAACCATTCTGTGGGCTTCACTCCAGCTTTGTGACTAAATGCCGTAATGCCATAGTGATTTTGATACTTGGCTCAAAGAGAGACTTTGTAAGGGTAGAAGCAGACAGCTGGAAATCCATTTGGCCTGATTATTTACATGAGTCTGAGCCTCTCTGAATGATTTTTTTGCTACTGCAATATAGCAGCCTCTTTTTTACCATGCAATTGACTTTGTTTCCTTGATTTATTCTCCTTAATAACATTCTTTGCTTTTATGGAAAGCAGTTACATTTCTCAGTCTAGGCTCCAAGTTGTGCTTGTCTTTTTTTTCAAATGTTTCAGCTCCTTTAAACAGCATTGCATCTTTGTTACGTGATTCATTGCAGTCTATAAAGCACAGCAGTGTTTTGGAGACAATGTGTGTAGACTCTGCTTCCTGTATTGAGAGCTGAAGGTCTTAGGTCTGCAAAAGGATGTCCCTATCAGACTCCCTGGCCATCATATAGGATGAGGTGGTTGAGGTCTGTTTCTGTGCTCTCCATGTGGCTCCCAGCCTTTTTAAGCAGCTCTACTGACTGAGAGTTGCTGCAGGTGTCATTACCCTAAACTCCCTTTTCAGTACAATTTAACTTGTGCATACAAGATTGCAACAAATATCAGATTTGGAGAATAAGTATTTTAAACATTATCCCTGAATTTGAGAAAATATTATAACTATTTGTGACTAATTATACATAAATAAGGAAATTGTGTGTATGTGCTCCACTTCTCTAACTGGAAGCCTCTCTTTCTGTGAGTCTGGGATCTTATCAGTGCCTTGAACTTTCATAATTTTCCTAGATTAACTAAGATGTCAATATTGATGCTTCTGAATATATTTAGTTATCAAACTTGTGACCACTTGCAGATTACTGGATCTATCAGATCTTTTTCAATCAATTCTTATATGATTCATGTTTTATCTCACCCTTATTTTCAAAGATTGTTGTCAACAAACTGCATTCTAAAATATGAGCACTTAGACTTCTCTGGAACATGAATAAAATCGCATGAGCATAAATGGCTATCAGCTACTAGTGGTGATGGGGAGAGAAGTTGCTTTGGCAGATTCTGAAATCTATGCAAAATATATGCATCAGTATGCTGAGAAAGGTTTGGAAAGAGACAGTCTCTAATGGACTGTTCAATTCTCTATCTGAGGCCTAATAATTAGGTGCATCAAAACCTAGATATGGATACTTTTGTTCATGTTCTGTATGTGTCTTTTAAGTACTTAGCTATTAAATGCTCATTGAAGCTCTTGCTTGGAATGCCAAAGCAGTGCATGGAAGTGCTATCAGTAGGAAAGAAAGATGCTGTTGACAGAGGCAAAAATATAAAAGGTGTCCTGGAAATATGAAACTTGCACAGTTCACTGGGAAAAAAAGCAAGCAAATAAACAAACAAACAACAGCTCAACAGGAGCTTTTATTCTGGAGGTATTAAATGATAGAGATGTCCCACTATAAGCCTGAGTGAAGCCCAAGAGACTGGCTGAAGAAACGTACAGGATGTACAGTCTTCTCAGTGTTTCCTTTTGAGACACCTCAAGATAGTCCCTCTCTAGCATCCTAGTTAGTCTCTAAAATCCCTTCATGACCCCTAGGTCTCTGATAAACATAAGGAGCCAGGAATCCCGCAGGGTGAGAACCAAGAGCCTCTCCTGTGAAGCTCTGGATTGCAAACCCTGGGCTTAAGTGCTGGTCGTTGCAGCTTTTTGGATGCTGGTCCCTCTCATGGAAACCCAACATCCAAACCTATGGTAGAGTTTGAACTAAATCCAAGCAAATACTATTTCATGCTGATACCATTGCATTGCATCTTGTGTTTTTTCTAGGAGAGAGGAGGAAAAGAGGAGGAAAAGACAAGTAAAGATGGGCAGTAGATGGGAAAAACAATTCTATTATCAGATAATCTTGGTATAATTTGAACAATAGAAAAAAAGTAGTTTGTTTTCTAAGGTATTTTAAGACCTTAAGGTCACTCTTTTTATGTCTTTTTTCATCTAATAAGTTCGCTGTGGAATGCCAGTCTTGCAAAAATGTTTAAAGCTGGTTACATAGACTTATACTGAATTGCAGATTACATATTTGGTTAGGGATCCAGCCTCTGTCCCAGCATATGCTGTGGTGTGCTTGTTCAGTCAGATGGAAGAAATAACCTGTGACAGCAAGAGGTTACAGGTGCTCAGAGTGAGAGCTGAGGGAATGAGACTGAGCATTCTCTTGTTGTTTCATGCAGCTTGATTTATCATTACCTTGTTCACATGAAAGTCAAATTCATTGAGTAAGTTATCTTACATAGTGTGAACATCTCTTACTTCTATTATTATAGGAGTAAAGTGTGCTAAATTGAGCAAATCAACCAAATCATTACTGAATTGTGTGCTTAATTCACTGTCATGGATTTTCCCCAGGAGTATTGGCCATGTCTTTGCAAATGCATTGCTGTTGCTTTTCTCTTTAACCACTATTTCTTTTTTTTGGTATTCAGTTAATACATATTACATTACTGTCTTTAAATTTAGATGACCTCCCAGTTAGTTAATTCAGGTGATGAATATCTTTGTGTTGTGTTATTAACACGTTTATTTAAAGAGTTTTCCTGGGAAACGAGTATAAAATAAAGCATTTTGCAAGAGTCATGAAGAAATGAGGGGAGTACAGAAGATATTTTCTACTGTGTGCTGGAGCTGCTGAAGAGTGAGGTACAGATCCTTAAAATGGCCAATGTATAGTGTTCTGAGACCACCAGATTTAATCTCGAATCCTGTGACTTATATTTTTTCCAGTTAGGCTTTGTCCCAGAGTCTGTTTCTCTCCTCTGCTTTTCAGTTCCTGCTTTCTTCTGTCTAATGTTCCTCACTGATCTCCTTCATAACTAATTCCCTCAACTAACATAACTATTGACTTTAATGGTACTTGAGGCTATGTTCAAGTCCTTTTCTGAAGAAGGATGCTCTAGTTAATCAGGACCAAAATTGTCTGTGAAATAAATAACATTTAAGAGTTTTCTGAGTTATGAATAAATACAAGAACCACTTGTTCATTTTGTCACGAATTTTTTCATAAATTGTTTAGGCAACTAGATAGACCTCTCACAGATACCTGGTATGGAAATAACTCTACTTACGTATTCGTTTAGGAGCTTTTGTTGGCATTCCTCAGTGCAGTAGTTATACTTGAGTCCAGTGTTAGGAGATTGAAGAAAAGATATAGTTTTATTTCTTTCCTACTTTTATTTCTTCCTGACTATGTCTGTACTAGAAGTTAAACCCATAAACTAATCTCAGGAGAGGTTTTTGCTTGCACCAGCTAGCCAAGTAGTTTCTGGGCACAGTTTAGGAATTCCTGGTTGGAACTTTCTCCATAAATAGTTGCCCTCACTGGAAGGCAGAAGAAGTACATGGCATTACTCAGTTCAGTGCTAGAGGACCTCAGAAGCAAGTAAATGTCCTGGGCAGGGTGACTTAGTAGCATAGGTGCACCAGACTGCAGTGGAGTAGAGAAGAGCCCTTGTGTACCATAAAGGACTGCAATTTTACCTGGTCATTAGCAGGAGCTGCAAAGGAGCTTCTTTGAGTTGAATTGTGAACGTAAGAAGGGACGCTGAAAACTGTGTTTGTTGAAAGCAGACTCTTTAAAAAGCAGATGCAGAGGGTTACAATAGTCCTAGATGAAGGTCAAACTCAACCACCATTAGTAGCATTATATCACAGAATCACAGAATAGTATGATTATATGTTGTTGGTACCTGTATTTCAAAATGAAATGACATGTATTACTGCAATTTGATCCTTTGCAAATGCTTTCCATTGTCTAGGAAACAACCCTGACACATTTTCTCAATTTGGGATAAAGCCATTTAGTATTTCAGTCATCACAATTAAATGATCTTGCTGGTGTCACCACATATGAACTTCACAGCCTGTGATAGCATCCAAGCAACCGCACACAGAAAAATCACCAGACACATACCACAGTTTATTCCACCCAAAGTAACATACTGTGATAGCTCCATGAATCATCAACCACATGGCTGAAGTACACATATTCTAGATAAACTCTGCACTCCTTGTAGTCTTTCAGATCTGATAGTAGACAAACAATACTTATGACCCTTGAGTGCAGGTGGATGATTTTGCTGCCTTCTTGCAAATTCTCATGCAGGTCACTTGAGTTCAGGTCTTTGTCATTAAACATAAACAAAGCACTGGAGTTGTCTGGAGATTAAATTCCTCCTAATGTCCAGCCTGAACCTCTCCTGGCACAACTTGAGGCCACTTCCTCTTGTTCTATTGATTGTTACCAGGGAGAACTCCCATCTTGCTTCAGCTTCAAGGTAGTTGTAGAGGGATTAGGTCTCCCCTGAGCATTCTTTTCTCCATCTGCACAGGTCTGTGACCCTGTACTGCAGAGACAATAAGGCTATGTGCCTTGCTTGCACTGAAGTGCAAAGACAGGATGAGAGAGTTCAGGTATGTAAGAATGATTCCTGACTCAGGTGAAGAGCTTCAGGGTGATTAGAGTGGCAAGCAGCTTTGAATGTCTGTGCCTGGTGTTGCATATTCTGGTCCTGTCCAGCACTGAACTGAAATTTAGGCATGGAAGCAGTGACTTTATTGACATAAATATGAACCCTAACTTGTATAAACAATACATATTTATAGATCAATTGCCAGACTTTTAACATGTACAAACCTAGCCAATATAATGACATTGACATTTCCAGCAACTCTATAATTAAAGACTAATTCCAGAGAAGTATCAGGTATGAATCTCTATGTTCCTTTATGAGAAATGCGGAGTTTTGTAGATCTGGCCTTATGGATAGGCCTAAGGTATAGGGTACTACAGGCTTCAATACCTGTCATAAATAATAGAAGATAATTTAAGATAAGAAGAGATAAGGACTGATAAATGTAGAATGGCATTGTGATTAAAGAATTACATTCTTAGATGAAGCTGGAGAAAATAATTAATTGGTTTTAATAGCAAAGAAATTAGCAATTGAGAAACAGAGTGTCTTGGTAAATTGGATTTTTAGATAATTTTTTATATACAAGACAAAATTTAGAACTGTTTAACTAAAAAAATCATGAAATGTCAAGAAATGTGATATAATATGAAAAAGTGTGACCAAAAAAGTTACTTCAGCTGGAGCAAATGTTTCTTAGTTTGAACTGAATAGCAAGCATATCTATAACATACTACTGCAGCATACTGAAAAATATGTTAGTTGCCATCTGGAGAGTTGCAGTGATTGCACTTTTTAAAAATTTCCTTCTAACAAGAAGCAATTTTGCAATCTCAGCTGTGGCAGAAATTATCAAGATGAAATGCTTCTTTACCTTTACTTAAATGATACATTATGCAAGTTGAAAACAGCAATTTAAGGAAAAAAATTACATAAAAGGAAGATCTTTTCTGATCCTTGAATAGGAAAAGTTCAGGGATAAAAAAAGCAAACCCTAAATGATGTTTACTTCAAACTATTGCAGGAAAAAAGTTCAATACCTTTCTTCATGTCAGGACTTCCTCACTCAGCAATTGCCAATAAAGACAATCCTTGTATAACTTCTTCAGGCTTTTAAAAAGCTAAGAACAAATAAGTAAAAGTATACACCTGATGAAAACTTGAAACATAAAGACAGTATTATTAAAAAGGTATAGGGAGTCATCAAGAAGTTACTCACAGGGCAGAACTGAAAGCAGACTCTTATCT
Organism: Urocolius indicus; assembly: GCA_013401255.1. Classification (NCBI taxonomy): domain Eukaryota; kingdom Metazoa; phylum Chordata; class Aves; order Coliiformes; family Coliidae; genus Urocolius; species Urocolius indicus. The sequence goes on along the minus strand of WBNH01010546.1, from coordinate 55,321 downwards.
AAAGTACTGCACCCTCTTCACGGTTATCAGCTTTTGTGGGATTCGTGGCTGTTTGATGATAGTATCAAACGGCCCAGTGCTTGCTGATCATGTCCAATGAGTGTTTTTTATTAACAAGTTATTTATGTCAGGCTTTAACACAGAGGAAGAACATTCAGGTGATGACAATACTTTGTCCCATTTCACTAATCCATTCCTGTTGTGTATTTCAGCAATATTAGATGTGTGTTTGCATCTCGTTGACTTCATAAGCTCTCTTGATTGTCTGTATGCAGAAGATTTCCTTTTAGTGTTCTAGATTTTGACTAGCCACTTTAATTCATGGGCTGACATTCACACAGTGACAGAGACCTTTGACACTGGGGAAAAAAAATGTTAGATGCTATTGTATTCTAGCACAGGGCTGTCTATTACTATTTTGGGGACTTTTTTATTGCTTTTCCTTCTTAAAAAACCTGTACCAGAAATGTTTGTTGTTTGAGAAACCACAGAATCACAGAACCTTAACAATAAGGTGTATTTTCTTTTTTCATAAAAAAGAGAGAAATTAATCAAGTAATTTCTTTATAAAAATATTACTTTGATTAATATTTTTTGTGAATATAACTTTTTGTGTTTTTTAAGAGTTTGAATCTTTATTATGAGGCCTCCCACTATCATTACCCCATAGTGTGATTTGGTGACTGACAGTTTATATGTCTGGCTTTTTTTAAATTCCATTCAGACTCTGTGGCTCTATATTCAGTTTTCTTAGGTAAAAATAGAGAGGTCAGATAATTTCTATGTAAATTGGTCAATTTTTAGTTTTTTTTTAATCAAAGCATTGTTTTTCTACAGAAACTTTTCTTAGCCTATGATGTTTGCAGCACTGCTTTTAGTTTTTAACTGTGCCGCAGCTCAGTTTCACCTTGTTGAAGTAGTATGTATAATGTAATGACAAGTGGTGAGACTGAAACCTTGTGTCATCTAGGCAATTCATATGATGTCGTCTCCTCTTTTCAAAAGATGCAGCTAAAAGATCCTACTCTTCTCTTTTTGCCAGCCCTCCCCCTGAACATATTTCTAAATAAATAGTTCAACAGTAGAGAGTTGGAGGGGACTGATGCATGGAAGTTGTGATATAAAAGAAGCAAAAGCTGGAGATGAAAGATGTGTGTGACAGTAAAAAATTATTATGAATGGAATGAACGTTTGGCTGGGGAGCAAATAGACCCTGTTAGCTTAAAAAAAGACAACTCTGATGGACTGGGATTGTGGCTGTTAATTGCCTGCTGTTATCGCTACGGACCTCACTGTATATTGGCATAAGGGACAAGAGATTGTGCACATTAGTATCATATATTCTTGGAAATATATTTAACTGCTACATAAATGGTATATTAATATATATTTAGTTAGGATGTGTATTTTAAACTTATTATTTAGTATTATGTTTGTGGTTTTTAATAATATGAAGTGTGAAGGGCTAAATCTTAATATTTTATGAATGAGTTTACTAGACAGGCAGTGGTTTGCATGTAATCACCTGTTCTTCTGTCTTTCTCCTGTTTTCTAATAGTATATAATTCATTATGTCCCTGGTTGAATGTAAATATGTATAGAGAGGTAGCATGATAAGCACTGAAAATGTGATAAATTTCTGGCAATAGAAAACAACCTTAGATTGAATTGATGTATGACAGTTCTCCCTAAATTTTGTGAAAGCAAAAGTAGGTCTGTAATTAAGATGTTCAATTTGCAGACAAGTATGAAATACAAGTGAAGAAAGCTGAGATGAAGACAAATAGAACTAAGATACTCAGAAACTGACATGAATATGATGTCTGGGATTTCCTTAAGACAGGAAAGATCAGGAAATTTGGGATTCAAAATAGTGTAGAAAAGATCTCCATATCTTTTTAAGTGAATAAATCTCAGAAAGAATCTTGACAGCTATTTAGAGTGCCTTCAAGCAGTCAAAGAAGGGCTGAAGCAAGATGCCTTCGAGGTCAGAAAATGATTGGGTAGAGAAAATTACAAGCTGTCAACCTCAGTCAGACATTAAAAGAGAATTAAAGCAAATAAAGAGCTTTGTGCTTGGTAAATAAGGATGAAATAATGATACTTTACAATTTGTATTAAAATAGTATTAAGACAGAGTAGTAATAAATCATTAGCAATAGAGAGTTATACAGAAATAATATACAAATGTATGTGTAAATTCATGAAAACAAAATATCTGCCCATCAGCAAGGATTTAAATAACAGTCTGTTGATTAGAAGAAGTTTGATTTCTGAAAGTAAAAAATTGTGGGAGATAATAATGTATAAATTATTATTAAAGTATCATCAGGATTTTGTGACATATTTGTGAAACAAGAAGCAAGCTTTGCAACTTCACGAAGGACCATGCAAAATTGGAGATGAGGAAACTGAACCCATAGGTGGAAAATAAAGGACATGTTTGCAAGAAAATTAGAGACACTATTAAAACTGTCATAGAAAAGATAAGAGAAATAATGAATTGGTTTGGCCAAAACTAATCAGATAGGATTTTCTAACTGGACAAGAGTGAAAAGGAAAGGAAATGAGAAAAGTAGATCCATTAATTTTTAAGAAGCTAATGGATTAGAAAAAATAGATGATAAATCAGAATATCTTTTTAAAAAAGGAAATAAGGAATTTGAGCTCAAAAACCCCATCGCTTGATAAAAATAATTTTTTCTCAGCTCAGTGTTTCCAAGACAAAAATAAAAAGATTTTTTTAAAAAATCAACAAGTGAGACATGATATTTTGTATTTTAAAAGTAGGTTAGAGACTATAGGGAATAAAATTTTAGAGACATACTTATTTAAAATTGAATGGACAGGTTTTGTTGCTTGTATGTTAATCACTTCTGATTGAGATGCTGTGTAATTGCACTAGGATCACATTGTACCTGAGCTAAACACTCTACTGGGACATAAGCTGCAGGTTGAAAAGATGATCTGTTGCTGGAAATCTCCCCTCTGACATGCACATTTCAAAGAAAGTGGCATTCATGCTGTATCTGATCCAGAACGAATGATGGGCGTTTTGAAACCTGTAGAAATGGGCTCTTTTCAAGACTTTGGTGGAGAAATATCTGATTTGGGGTGATGTCAAAGGGAACTGAGCACTTCTAGCTTTTGAGAGTTGCTAAATGCAATTATGGTGGGAAAAAATAGGTTGGCTATATCCTGCTGTGGGGCCTGCCTACTTCTTCTTTAGTACATATACTCTTTAGCTCAGATCAGTAATTTCCAACACCTGTGTTTACAGTGTTCACTTAAAAAACAAATTAACAACTTGACTCATTGTAAGCTCTTTCAGTAGACTTCATTTCATTATTGGGGGATGTCTGGTGAAGGATCCAATAGACCCTGGGGCCAGGAGGAACATAATCAGCTTATAAACAATCTGTGCCATGTAGCTGTAACCCCAGGGCTCCTGTATCAATCATGTTTGGTAAAATACGCATGAAAAGATACACTTTGGCCCAAATACCTTGCAAACTTTTCACTGTTTATTTGGTTTTGTGTTATTTAGTTTTATAAACATTCTTCTATAAGCTATTTCTCATGCTTAATTTTCACTACTGTGTTAGCAATTTTCCCTTCTGCAGTGTCAGTCCTTCCTCTTTCAGTGTGTGTCTCTAGTGCTGTCATCAGTTTGTTCGCTCTGTCTTCCCCTTCCCTGTGCCATGTCCTCCCCATAGTCTAGTCAGATGTAAGCTGATCATAGAAATCTTTATAATTCTTTGTTTGAAACACCTCGTCAGTTCTTCACTTGTTCTTTCTGCCTGACAATTATGTTCATGGCTTTGTCATCGCAGTCAGTGGGAGTACAAGAACTAGGAACATCCTGGCATCCTTTTTGAACATGCACTGGATAGCTTTTGCTGAATGCTCTTCTGTCATGATGTTCAAAGCAAACATCTACTGCAATGCAGCTGTTTGAGCTCTGCCTGCACTTGATGCTATTTTTGTTTGCAGTTCAATACATTTTCTTAAACCTCTTTTTGTAAACTCTGATACATGGTGCAAGCTGATAGCTATACAGAGGAAAACATAATCCCTGGGAGCTGCCTGCCTTGGCAAACATACATATGCTTTTGAGCGTGTCAACATGCAGTTGTTCAAGTAGTGTTTGTTCCCTCAGTTTGTATTAGCCTGGCCCAACACTTAAGTAATTTTTTTTCATTTGCCTTCACTTAAGGAGATTAGATGAATGTCTAGAATGGTGAAGTTGACAACTGTGGATGTGTACAGTCTCAGCTTAGATGATTTAGTTACTCAACCTTTTGCACCCTATTACAATTACATTAGAGTACTAATATTTCAGGACCAAGATCATGCAATTGATATTACTCATAAGAACAGTCCTATATTCTCTAAAACCAGGTGTTGACATGCTGGAGAAAATATTTTTATTATTATTATTAGCTGTTGTTTCTTATTCCCCTGCCACAGTGCATTCTTACATTAGTCAATCAGCTTAACTCTGCATCCTCAAAAGAAAAGCTTCTGCTCTGCTGTTTTTCCCAATCAAGAGCATTTAAAATTAAAGAATCTTGCTATATGCATGCCCAGGGCCTAATCTGTAATCGTCCTTCAAATCTGCAGTTTATTCTGTAATTAGCTTACAACTATATGGCTTATGCAGTGCACAAGTAATTCAGTTATTTATGTAAAATGATCTGCTGATTTGTAAATGGTTTAAAGTATTTGGGAATTTTTTTTTTGTTACAACAGTGAGAGAAGAGGAAGGTGTTTTTCATGTCTTAGCCAATGACAAACACTGGGAGATTAGAGTTCTTCTCTTTCAAAGAATTACACCTACTGCAATGAATCTCTTCCCATCAAGTCTGGAACTCTTTTTTCCTGAAGCAAAGTAGCTGTTAGAATGCTTCAGATACTTTGATAGTGTGGATATAAATATATGCTGAAGTCTTCCATGGGATGGTTTACACAGTTGATATTGGTTTTTATTGCATTCAGGTTATCAGTTGAATCTTTGACAGCATCAGTGCTAATATAGGAACAGAAGTTTAACCAAGTATTGTAATACTTGCATATCTTTTTTTGATTTCTGTGTGATTTTAGGAAGCATTGAGTCTCCTCTTCCTCCGTCACTACAATAACATCTCATCTGCAGCTGATAGAGAAATTGTAGGAGCTAAGACTTCACCTCAAGATACAGTGCCTGGCCCTTTCCCTCCACACTAATTTTTCTTCTACTTACTACAGCTGCTTCCTCCCACCAGTCCACTTTGGGGTCAGCCATACATGGGATGCTGTGTTACCTTCTTCATTTTTCTGGAGAGAGTGCGGGAAAGTGCAGGTCACGAGAGGGGAAAATGAGCAACTGAAAGTGCAGTGGTCCTTTGACATACAGCACAACAATTCTTGTGTTGACTTTAACTAAATGGAGTTGATCTGATTCCTTGCTTTTGGTGAGAAGTGAGGCATTTGGGGACTTAGAAATTAAAGTACTTGTAGTACTCACTGAGCTGGCTGGAAGAAAGCATAGACAACACATCCCTACTGCCATCACCTTTCTGTTCTATCTGTTACCACAGGTCATGCACGTGGTATTATCCCAACGGTGCAAAGAAGTGTCAAGAAAGGAAAGTCAAGGAAAGTCGAAGTAGGACCTGGGCCAAGAGCCTCAGATAACCCAGGCCTCGTCTCATGGAGGGTATCTCTGCCAGAAGTATCACTGCCTGTCAACTTTGAAGTAACATTACTATGACAGTAGCATGTCACCTCTCTCTTGAACATAGCTATTTTGATAGATTTGACAGTGTTTTCAAAGCTCTCGTATCTTAAAGAGCACAAACATCTAGTTTGTCTCTTTGTTTTCCCCTTAGTATTCACAATTTGCTCTGGGCACTCGCAGAATTTAGGAAGAATATCAGTCTGATTTGTTGCCTGCAAGAGAGCCTAATTAAAATGAGAGAGCAGGATGGGAACTGGTGAAACATAGCGCAGCTGAGCTGCTCCCAAAGCTGAACATGGCAGCTGTGGTTTTCGTCATTTGCACAGTCTCAGCCAACACGTTGGCCCACAGAGTTAAAATAAATGTCTAATTACGTTGTTTAATTATTTCTGTTCCAAATTTGTGCTTGCAAAGTATTGCAAAAGATGAGCGAGAAACACTGAGAGTGCCATGATCATGACTGGGTCCTGCCAATAAATGAGAAATCATTATGCTTTTTCTTAGTCAGATTCCTCCTTTCTCCCAGCTGGGTGATCAGGCTGCAGAGGAAGGTGTGTGTGTGCTTGAACCAGTCTCCAGTCCTCTCCCCTTCTCTGGCACTTGGCACTGACTCACAGCACTGTTTTTCAGCATGATGCTAATTAGTTGCTGAGCAGTGAGATACTGTAAATGCTAAAACACAGGAAAAGACTTCAAAGACATTTACTATTTTTTTAAAAATCACATTGTGAAAACAAAAAGAAATATCTAATCCCTGCTGCCCAGATCCAGTGATTTGTTATGTGCAGGGAGATATTACTCTAGGTTATTCTGGGGTGAGGAGGTCATGGCTTTTTTCTTTGCTTTCCATGGAGTCGTGAGCTGAGGGAGCAAATGGTGACTGCCTTGTTAGGGCTGGTGGCTAAATGTAGGCAGGGTTATATTAGAGTGCCATGCAGAGGAAAATTGCTACAACAGGATGGACTGAGATCTTCACATCAGAACAGCCTCTTGGGAGGTGAAATGTATTGGATCTAACTCCAGGTTGAGGCATGGAGGGCAAGTGCAGACCTTTTGATCTATAGCTTAAGCAAATGCTCTTGATTAAAGTGATGAGGACAATTAGCTGCTTAAGACTCTCTGTAGTTTTAGTCCATACCCACAAAATTATTTTTCCAGTAAATAATACTATCTAGATGGGCCCATACTATTTGTGCAAAGGTTACATATAAGTCTTTTGTGAATCGAGTGTTCCACTAAGTTATCTTTACCAAGAGCACTAGAAATGAAGTGGTATCACACGGAAAAATGGTTCCCAGTTGTCCTGCATAGTTACTTAAATGATGGCCCACCTCAGCAGTAATGTGTTGTTCTTAATTTGCCATTCTTCAAATAGCTCAATAACAGATGAATACATTGTCAAAAAGTAGGAAAAAAGGTCTTTAAGGAAGACTTCTCATTTCCATCCAAGTCTACTTGTCTTTTCCTGATGTTAAAGGTCTTCCTTTCATCAGTCAGTGAAATTCTACATTATATGAATGAATGAAGATTACTAGAATAATCACTACCTCACTTACTATCAATTTGTATTATGGAGACGTGAACTGTTTAGGGAATACTTAGAGTCATCAGTTTGCAGTCATCAAATTCATGATTAATGCACAAAGAAATTATGACAGCAGTTGATGAACTTGGTGATCTCTCTTGAGAATGTAATTTTGTTCTCTCACAAATGGAATCTCCCTTTTTTTGTATCCATACTGAGATCTTCTCTATTTCTGCATAGAAATAATAAAAGGGGAGAATGAAACCTAGAACATCAAAAAGCTAAGCCTATTCAGAAACCAAAGTTTTGGCTTTTTTTAATGATATACGTTTTGTACTCCAAAGGGATTTACTCTAATAATAGTAATTAATTGTACCAAAGAGAAACTGGCTTGAAGAGGGAAAAGAATTGTCCCCAGAGTTTGCTCATCTCTCTTTGGCTAATGTACAGTTGCTACTACAAACAATGATTGCACACTGCTGTCAACTGGAAAGCCAATTGATTGACTAATACTTTTTTTAGGAGCATGTGGTCAGTCAGGTCTATTCTCCTAATTAAGGCTTTCTGATTTTAATTTTCTGTTTCTTCTCTAAATTGATGTTTTTTGTAATTAGAGCAAAAGCCTACATATAGAAGAAAAAGTAGTTTTTATCTCTTTTGTTCAGGTCTGATCCTGTGGGGGGGGCTAATGTGATGATTACATAGGAATCTTGATGCCTATCTATTTCTCTTAACTTTGGAGACAGCATAAATTAGAATGTGATAAAATGTACAAATTAGAACAAAATTAAATTACACTTTTCTGCTCCCCTTGGGTCTCTCAAACTTGCTGATCCCTTTATTTTTTTAATTGTTTGTTTGCATGTGCAAATGTTATTTTCATATAATCTAAAGTAAATCTAAAATAATATTTTATTTATATATTAAATGTCAAGAAAAGGTATATATTAATTTTGAACAAAAGGAGTGAAAACAACTCCTAGATTTTGTAGCAAGGACATAACTAATGCATTTACTCAGATACAGAAGGATGTTAAAATGTACCATGATAACTCCTGTTCACTAAAATCACTGATCTGATGTCCAGTTCATATGCAATTGAAATGGACTGAAAAGCACATTAACTGTGCCTTCCTGCATATGAATTTCCACCTGGGCATGCAGAGAAAGGTCATTCCCATGCTGATCCTCATCTACTGAGGCTGCTTCACACCTCTGCTGGTTGGAATGTCTTTTCTTACATTGAAAGGCTTGGATTTACCCTGTCCCCTGTAAAATAGAAAGACCAGAGTCAACATGACGCTAGTGTAGTAAGATGTGATGTTGTGATGCATAACTGATAAAAAGACAGGGTGTTTTCCAGCTTGCAACTCACCTCTCTGCTCTAGGAAGGCATGTTACTTATCAGATGGAATAAATACGAGTTCACCAGACCTGAGATTTCATTTTGCCACATGGCCCAGAAAGGCAACTATGCTTCCCAGGGAGAGTGATCTGACTTCATCCTCCAGTGTTTATGTAAGGGAGGACTAGTTAAGTTGAAACAGGGTAAACATTGAGAAATTACTTAATCAAAACTTATTAAGCAATGGATATATGCATTCTTGCAATTCTAAAGGAGTGCGACTTTGACAGCATGGCCATGGGGCATCCTGCCAGCACCAAAACAGCAATAGGTGATCATTTCAGGGCAACTACAGAACCAAGGCAGCACAAGGAACATTGAAAGCTGTTATTCTAAGGACAGCTTTCCATGTTACAATTTGTGCTTGAAAATGATGTGAATAATTTTTTCCTTTTGAAGAGGCTGCAGTGAAGTAGGAATGGAGAAAAGAAAGAAAGAAAGAAAGAACGAAAGAAAGAAAGAAAGAAACTCCAAAACGTAGTATTTGTAGACTTCTTTTATGTCACCCTGTTGATGCCTGTTTCCCATAGTATAGCTTTTCTGCTCTTAAAAAAAAAAAATCCCTCTCTACTACTTTTCAGTGAAGAATTTGAAAGAGACTTCTGAGCTCTTGCAAGATCTTGTTATCTGGAGCATCTCTGGAATAGTCTGGTACTTCAGGGAAATCTTGAGGTACCCCACATTGTTTCCATTCTGGTTTTCATAATTGTCCTGGATCTCTTGCCTCTGAATGTCATCCAGTTGCTGAATTTCTTTTAATTTTAAGTGTGTGTTCACACAATGAAATCAAGTTTTCTGCAAATGAAATGCTTAACTAAAATCCAGGCATGAGGCTGCCATTGGTATATGCATCTTGTAGGTGCTTTACTCATCCACAGAGGTTCTTGGGACTTGTCTCAGTTTTAACTTGCAGCTTTAGCTCACATAAGAGTGGCTTTAGGTATTTCTGAATTAGACTTCTAAAATAAAGTAAAAATGTTTACTAATGCTAGCATGGCAGCTGCAAGATGTTCAGTGTGTCACTGTGAAGGCTGGGTAACTTTACAATGGTAATGCCCATACCTGCTTGCTTATAAATTAGACTTAAATGCATGAAATTTTTGAAAAAAATTAAGTGTAATTAAGCAATATCTCCTATACATTTTCTAAATACGTGACTGAGTGAAATTCTAACTAAGTATTTTCAGAATTAGATGCTCTTGGATATTTTTACTTAGAAACATTTGTCATTTTTCAATATTCTGTAAAACTACGATGTTCAGAGCCTTGAAACAAGCTGTCTGAAATAATTTGTAAGCCTTCTGCAGAATGCTTGCCTTTATGAACTCTTCCTAGTTTCTATTTCTTTAAGATTATAAGTGATTTAAAACATGGTTTGTCTTATTTAGGTGCTTGAATTATATGTTACACTATAAATAACACACTCTAGGTAATTCATTTCCAGTTGAACTTCATTCTGCTTAAGAGCTTAAAAAGCCATTTGTATTTCTGTCTTGTACCTTTTAATGCCTCCTGCAGTTTGCAATAATGGTTCAAGAAATTCACTGCAATAATGCTTTAATTTAAAATGCTGAATTTGAGGACTCCACATGCTCTGCTTTCAGTTTTTTCCAGCATAAAGCTGTCTTACCATAGGAAATTGGCAATGGACTTTACCATCCCTGAAAAACAGTCTTAATATAGTGGGAACAGAGTAGAAAAGTACTTTGTCTGTGTCATACTTGGTGAAATGTAGTGTAGAAATAAACTTGAAACCTGACAAGGCTTCTAAAAATCTTAGCAGTTTTAAGGCAATCTCTACCTTGGACAATTGAATGTACCACAGAGACCCTGAGGTGACATGTGACCTGACACTACCAGCAGAGATACTCATATGACTCAGGAGGCACTCCAGGAACAACAGTAAAGCAGCATGCCAGTGGCAATGCAGTTACTGCCTGCATTTCTCCCTGTCTGAAGCGTTTGGCTTGTGCTGCGTGGTATTCCAGGCTCATGGGGATAGCTTTTGTGGAGACATGTCCAATGGCTCTGAAGTAAACAGTTATTAAAGATTGTTTTAAGTCTCACCATAGCATTTTGCCTTCAGAACATGCCTCAACTTCCTTTTTGGAATGTAGTCAAATTTTGCCTGACTACATTTGCTCATGAAGACTGAAGAAAGACAGTCAACAAAGTGCCCCATCCAGCAATGTGCATGGAAAGTGTAATTTTTCCTGTTTATCTAAGCCTTTACCTTATCTGGCATTGGAAAGGAATATACTTGAAGTCAAACATCTGATCCATACTACAGAGAAAAGGTGATTGGTAAAAAAACCACAGAATAACAGTTGATATCCAAAAGGTGATAAGCAATTAGCTAAGAGCTCCCCCCACAGTGCCCTATGAACCTCCTCTAGATGGCACAGATAGTGAGGTACTGAACCTGGATAATCACACTTGCAACTCTGCATGGTTTGTTACTTCTTAGTCTTGACTGATCTTTGTCTTGATAGATCTTCTGATCCATTTGAAGGGCAAATTTTCTCACAGCTTCCTCCCATATATAAGCTGTATATAAGCTTATATACAAACCCTCAAATTTGGGCATTTTTATGGTTCACCTAATTGATACAATGGAGTTTCTTGTCATAACATGACAGAAGCCTGCTTTTGGAAAAGAGGTTGGTTTGCATGTTCAGTCTTGCCACCGGGATGAGGGAAGCTCAGGTTAAGTGCTTTCAGTACATCTGTCCCAGGGAAATGTCTTCCAGTGCCACATAGATGGCAGAGATGTCACCCCTGTCAGAGTTGTGTCATTGTGCAGACATTGTTCAGAGTTTATGCATGCCAGAAAAGAAAGAAGAGTGTAGTTTGACTTTTGGTGTATCTACTTAGAGTCTTGCAAGTAGAAGCAAACTAGTTCTCTCCAGGCTTCAATTTGACTGAAGATGAGCCAGCTCTGAACCAAAGCTGTGTAGCTCCAGATAGCACATAGCTGACCCTAATCTGATCTGTAATCTGAAAGGCAGGACTTCTTAGGTTGAGCCCATGGTCACTGTAACGCAACTAGACAATATACAATCCACTGACAGAGCAGGCAGGTGCACCACTTGAAGAACAGGGGCACTCCTCTTTGAGGTGCCTGGAGAAGGCCTTGGGTTCCAATCAGCAAATTTCAACTTATTTCTGGGCTTGTTGCTATTGTCCTTCATCTATGTCACACAAATAATACTGAGTTTGGATTGATCACAGTATGATCAAAGCAACACTGTGACAATAAACAATTTGAGCTTCTCCTTTTCCTGTTGATGGTGAGACCACTACTGTGCTTTTGAGCATTTTTAGCCTTAAAACATAGTTATTTAACTCCAGGTCACGTCACATCCTGCAATTTGGCTTTTGCTCTCGGTGTAGCCCTAATATTTTCATTTGCACATTTTTTTCTCTTTTTAGCCTTACATGCTTTTCTAAAACAGCAGAGATCTTAATAAAAGATTAATATGTGCTTTTCTTTTCAGAGGATCTGAGCGTTAATATTCCATAAATAGCCCAATTTTCGCTTTGAATTGATAAGTAGTAAAATACTTCCACTAAGGATATTTTTTACTTTATCATCCAGAGTGTGAAGAAATTTAAATTTAACTGGCAATTACTGGTAGTGATGGAAGTTAAATATATAAACATTTTTCTAATTTAGTTTGGTTAATCTCATCTTCGGTTCTACTAAGTAATTGCTTGAGCAGCCACCAAGACAAAAGGCTCATGACAGTCTCATAGGCTTGTGTATTGCTGTGGTATACTAATTTATGCTGAGTAAGCGTCATCCACCAAGAAACAAGAAGATATGCTAACCTCTGATCTCAGACTTTAAAATGTTTTGTTTTGTTTTGTTTGCAATAAAGAACTCTAAGAAATATAAAAATGCAAATTCAACTTCACTGTGAAATTTCTGTGTTCAGCAGCTGAAATGTCACCATGTAACATCCCCTCAGAAACCATATATATTTCCAGATTTACGCATTCCTCACTAGGCTCTATTTAATTTGTGCTAGTTATATATACAGAAGTCTCAAGTTCTATGAACCACTGAAACTATCTTCTGATCTTCAGGTCATTTGTTGATGGCTTTTTATTTTGTTGCCTGACTCAAGTAGCAAGTTCCAGGATTTGACTGACTAGATGAGGGACTTCAGCAAGGCTTTTAACACCATCTTCCATTACATCCTCATCAAAAAGGTAAGGCAGTGTGAGTTGGATGAGTGGACAGTGAGATGGATTGAGACCTGGCTGAATGACAGAGCCCAGAGAGTGATGATCAATGGAGCTGAGTGAAATTGGAGACCTGTGGCCAGTGGAATTCCACAGGGGTTGGTTCTGGGGCCAATCTTATTCATCAGAGACCTGGATGAGGTTCAGCAAGGGGAAGTACAGCATCCTGCACCTTGGGGAAAAAACAAGCCCATGCACCAGTACAGGCTGGGGACTGACCTGCTGGAGAGCAACTCTGCAGAGAGAGACCTGGGAGTCCTTGTTGATAATAAACTAAACGTGAGCCAGCAATGTGCCTTTGTGGCTAAGAAGGCCAATGGCATCCTGGGATGCATTGAATGTGGCCAGCAGGTCAAGGGAGGTTCTCCTCCCCATCTACTCTGCCACAGTGAGGTCTCACCTGGATTACCTGGTTTCTTTCTCCGTTACATGTGAAAAAAGTCAAATGGATATCAAACATTATTACATTACAGTCTCTTGCTAATTTATACTCATACTGCAGAAGCGCAAACGGTATGAAAGACTACCTGTTGAAAGCCAAGTGTCGGTAGTTTTCATTCCAGAGAAGCAATACCCTAAACTCCTTTTAATTAGTTTACACCTAGGGAAAGTAACACTACCCTAAACATGAGACTATGAATATAAGTCTGTTCTTTTCTGTACTTGATAAATATATTGTTTATACTGAAATAATGAGACTATTAGGAAATTGGTCATTTACTGTTCCTGTGATTCCAAGCAAATTAACATTAGTCAGAGTTGCTGCAATGGGCAAACTTAGGATTCCTTCTGAAACTGTGTTTTTCTAATATATGCTTCTCTCAAATGTCTTTTCATACCATTTGACTTCTACTGGCTTTGTATAAAGATATATATGTCTATGCAAAAAAACCCCCAAATGATCTCACAGTAAATTTAAAATACAAACATCTTCTCACAGATTTTTATTTCCTTTTTACACTGAGGAATGGAAAGTTAACCACTACAGTGGAATTTAATTAAAGTTTCCTAATATTGGTATAGCCTTTTCCATAGCAAAACTAGATATTCCCAGCAAATATTAGGCAGTACTAGCAAAGATTTCAGTTTTGAATACAAAACTAAATTCTTTCTCTCAGACTTCTCATTTAACACATAGTGACTTTATTCAGTTGTATACCCAGTACCATTCCCATTTTTATAATGTCTAGCACATTAGAGGAGTAGAGCCTTCCATTTCCTTCCCCTTTCCAAACTATCATCTTCTCTCTAGTTTTGGAAATAGCACATGTTGGGAGACTAAGAACTCACTCCCCATCCTGCACTTGCTCATGCTCATCCCTGTTTGACTTCAGGGTAGACATTGCTACCTGCACATAAGTGCTTAGAACCATTTTACATGTTTTAAACACTCCCTTGGCCTCTGGTTGCCTTTTCTTTAAAATTTTGGTGCTGAATGGTAAATCCATCACCATATCTGCCAAACCTCTGCAGATCTTTACCTCAGCTTTAATGAAGCCTTTGCAACCATTTCCCACAGCATCCTTCTGGAGCACTTGGCTGCCCATGACATAGGTAGATGCACCCTCAGTGAGTTTACAGATGACACCGAGTGGGAATGTTGATCTGCTTGAGGGCAGCAAGCCTCTTCACAGGGACTTGGACAGGCTGGAGCAATGGGCCTAGGCCAATTGTATGAGGTTTATCGAGGCAAAGTGCTGGGTCCTGCACTTGTGTTGCAACTACCCAATTCAATGCTTTATTGTTAGTAGCAGTTTATTACTTACACATTTTAGCTGGTTTGTTATTTAAATTTGAATGTAAATTGTTTCAAGATGTTGCTCTTGGTTGACTTCTGGTGAGATACTTGTCTTCTCTTTATTTATTGTTGTTGTTGACATTATAGATTTTCAAATAGATCAGATTTATTAGTGTGAATGATTTTGTGATAAACTGTGCTATCCTGAGGCAGGATATCCCCTCCTCATGGATACTGAGTATGGGAAGAATCACCTTGTTTTAATGGGGATGGCCTTAACTTGAGCAAAGATTATTTCTGTAGATTTCTGCTGTGTTGAATGCTTTAATGTAGCATACATACCCACTTTACTCCATCAGAAACAGATGTTCGCTGTTGAAGAAGCGCATGAGGAGAAAGAGGACCCACATCTTGATTCTCAAATACTTTGTACCTCGGTAAGGCCCAGGCTAAGAATTTGAGTATGTGGAAGGCAAATGATTTTTCTGAAGTTACTGGTCTTATTATGAGCTAACTGTGATGCTACTGGCCTGTTTTCACTGTCTCACCATGGAATTCACTGTCTCTGTAGATGGAAGAGGCACAGAGGAGGAAGTCAGCCTGCCTCTCAGGAGCTCAAACCCTTGATCCACTGGCAGAGGAGTGGGAATGCTGGGGTTTGAAATGGATGACTTTAGCTATGGCAATTAGCTATGCTAACAGTCCATTCACCAGGACAAGAAAGAAGGAAAAGGGTCTACACGTGCCAGTGATTTGTGTTATTCTGCCAGCCTGCTAGTGGGGCCATTTGAGGTGTGAGCAGTTTTTGCCTGTCATGCAATGCAATTGGTTGCTTGCTATCCTGTGTGATTAAATAGCGCTGTTTGATTTAGTAGCATCAAATGTTCATCCTGATGACAAGAGGTACAGGACAATTGAGAATTATATTAAATTATCTGCAAACTCGATGACTTACTTTCTATTTTAAATAGAGCAGAAGTGTTTATAATATATAATTTGTTGATTTGCTTTGCAGAAGGATGGGTTAGGAAGAAATTGTTATGCTGTTCATACTGTTTTAACAAGGAAAAGCTACTATGATATGACAAATTATATGTAAAACGGCAATGATGAAATAATTGACCTTCTGGAGATCATTTTGATTGTTGCCTTCTGTCTTTCATGTGCAAATAGACAACTGTGGGTCTTATAAACTCTTTTACAGCTCAAAAGGGAACTTATTAGCTGCATCGTTAGTAGCATTCAGCAAAGTGTCATCTTCCCAAAGTGGAGAATTTGTATAAGCAGGGTCTATCAAAGATAACTCTGTTATCACAGTTTAGGCTTCATATTCTTACATATTTGAAAGTCAGAAAAACAGATATAATAGCAGATACAGTTTAGATCTTGCTGTAGAAACACATATATTTCTAATTCACTAGGTAGAAAAAGCCCAACCCTGCTTTATCAACATGTTCACTGTGTCAGTTTGTATAGAGCATAATTACTATTGTTGTAAGTAATTTCAGTTATCAGTGAGAGCCTTTGAACAAGGGAGAGCATATTCAAAAACAATAACCCTTTCAGGAATTAATGGTGCTATAATTTTCTTAAAAAAACTTTTCTTTTTGTGCTTATGCAACTGTCTATCACTCTTTGGCTAATATGTAGTCACACTAGTCTGAAAAGCTTTTTTTCCCTATTTGCTTGGTTTGCAAAAAAAAAGATCTTGGATAAAGAGCGAAAATGTTCTCTTGAGAACACTTCTACAAAGAGAAAAGTGTCACCTTAGTTGTATCCTGTTTGCACAGTGTTTCTTTCTTACCAGCTACTTTCTTCCTTCTTATTGTTAGGTAAGCAGACAATTTACAAATGAAAAAAAAAACAAACCCTAGGAAACCCCTCAAAAGGTTTAGCAGTAGTATCTCCCCAATACAGCTCCTGTCAGCAATTACGATATCCTTTACATATCTGAATTGTCAGTTCAAGGTGAACCACTCAGCACCACTCAGTTCTCCAAACTGAATTGACTAACCGTAAATTTGCCCTCAACAATGTTAGCATATCTACATTAGTTGTTCATGATATCAAGAAGGTTGTTGTTTGGGATTTTTTTTTAAAAAAAAGCATGGGGAGGTTGAAAGTAAAACAACAGAGAAGATATTTTGACTGTCCTATCCTGAAGCTGTTCTGTGATGCTGCTCCCAAATGATGTAAAAATCCCCATAGACTACGGTGACTTTCTGCAATAACAGTTCAGTCATATTTTTGTGAGTCATTTTTTGTTATACTTTAGCATTTCTTGTGTCTGAGAACTAGCATGCTAAATTTAAATTTATTCCTCTGATTGATGAATTATTTGGTGAGAGGAGCCAGAAATATTTGCTAAAATGATAACCGTACTTTCCCTGTTTCAAATATAAAATAATAAAAATCTTTACTTTTTAGAATTTCAATATAATGTTGCTCATTGCTGAAACTCAATTTTTTTTGTGTCTTGTATCTGGATTCTCCTGTAGGGACCGACTGAAACCACAACACCATCTTTACCTTTTCTTCTTCTGGCTACCTGTATTTACAAAATTCAGTATATTCTTGAAACTGCTAAAACCACTAAGGTATAATTAAGAATATCAATTTATTAAGAATATGTTTAAGGTGTTAAAGGTGTTTGAACATCTTTATGGTACTTATAGTGTGTTCAACTCTGTCAAATGTCTTATCAGACAATGGATTCAAAAGAAGAAAGTAATAGATGTACGTGGTGTTTAGGGGCATTAAGCTGCATTTATCTTTGTTGGTTACTTTTTAGTCTGGGCTTATGCTCAGTAAAACATGCTGTCAAATCTGACTAATGCCACTGAGGTTTATCATTTATAGCAAAGAAGGACAGAAACTGAAAAGATATTGCATTTACTTATTGATATTTATCAGTAGTTGATCATTCTAATACAGTTATTCTTCAGGTGATCGTCAGACTGTCTTCCTCATTAGAGAGGTAAAATGTGCTGTAAAACTTAATAGCTCTAAATTTCCTTTGTTGGTCTTTGTGTAAAAGAATGCTTACTCAAGATGCTGAGATGTTTACACCTACCAGCCTAGCAGGTGAGGTTTTGACAGGATGAGACTTGGTTTCAGAAATCCAACTGTGCCTATAAAGGACATTTGGCACCTGAGTTTATTACCCTGAATCTTGTCCTTTTCACCTGAATAAAAGAGATGGACAGGTCTATGAAGGGAGGTACTGAAGGCAACTGGAAGATATTTTGAAAAGTGCAGCATTGTAACTGTTGGATTTGAGCCACTCAATCCCTTCCTGGATTTGTGTCACAATCCATGTCCTACTACTCAAAGATGAAATTTCAGAGAGGAAAAAGAGCTACCATGTGTGTCTGTAGAATCTGTGGGTGTCCTTAATCCTAGGAACTACTAAGTTTTGGGGTCTGTAGCAAGCTGTTTATTAAATACTTGCAAATTTGTGTACTTTGTACCCCCTATCTCTCATATTTATTTCAATGACAGGTGGCAATAGAAATGTAGGGTATGTACCTTCTAGGCAGACTTTTAGGGTTTCTGATACCTGAGGTGAGGTAGGAAGTGTTATCCACTGTCACAGCATAGCAGATTCCTGCCCTTTATTACACTTTGCATTTCTGTGAAAATCCTTTTTCTTTTCCCCAGTTGCTTAGGATTAGCTAGTCAAAGAGTCTTTTGCTCGGGAGGATTAAAATTGCTGTATTTCTGCCTTCCCTTGGGGAAGAAATACTGTCTGGTGTGGGTGAGGAGGCATAGCACAGAATATGGATGTCTTGGACAGAGAACAAAGTGATTAGTTTCTCATTAAAGGAACAGAGGGAGATACTGTAACCATAGTAACCATTGCATGTATGAACCTCTACCCACTTCATTGTAACCTACTTGGTTATAAGAAAGAATTCAAGCCATTGTTACTTGTTTGTAACTCTAACTGAAAAGTCACATCATAAATACTTGTCAAATATGCATATATACACAGATACAGACATGTATTTGCATATTCACACAGATATACAGACTCAGAGAAACTGTTTCCATGCGATTAGCTAAACAAATGGGTAAATCCACCCATATAAATACCCATCAGTGGTATTTTTTATATTTATTTTTCCTTGATGACTAATTGAAAAGAAATGCCATAATGACTCAGTAACCATGTAAACATTTAAGAATACTTGTTTCTGTGCATACATTTCCCTTCTCTGAAGTGTTATATATTTTATTTCAGCCACTTCTTTCTAATAAAATGCCATCAATGTTTAAAATTTGAGTAAATGGAGTATGACTCAGAAGCCCTGTCACTTGTATTGGAGCCAGTTTCTGATCTCTCTCAGGTCAGCGATGCCATTAACTTGTTCCACTGTACTCACTTCACACCTGGCTAACTACATTAATGCACAATACGACTCACCTACTTGGAATGAATAACTAATGTTTAACCTACTGATATGATCAAGCATAAATCTGAAATAAAAATTTCTGGCAAATGTTCTCTCATTTAAGGTCATATTGAGATGTACAATATTCATCATCCTCAAACTGGCTAAAATCTCCTGGTCAGTACTGAAATCGAAGGGCAAATGTGAGTTAATCCTAATGCCATAGCAGCTATTTTCAAGTCCTATATTTTATGGCCTTTTAGCTAGAAATCCTGAGAGCTCCTAGTCAGCAGAGCTGAACATCTTTCTTTGGTTTAAAACACTACATTGCTAAATAATAAGTCCTCACATTTATGGGTGATAATGAAACGTCTTAGCTGTAATATTTCCATCAACATTAAGGAGGTCAAATTTCTATCGAAGTCCACCAAGAAAGATCGCTTTGCTCATTTCAGTGAGGTGGTATTATAGCAAGTGAAATGCCAGCAAGGAGCAAGTATATTTCTACACAATTTCTTTTACAACAAAGCAGAAAATGTCCACATGTCTAGTCTTGCAATCATGTCTGTACTTTCAGTCACCAAAATATGCATCTCCTATCTCAGCCACTTCTTTCCCAGAGATGCTTCTCACTTAGATGAGAAAGAAATGGCAACTCTGAACAGGAGGCAGTGAGAGGTGGCAAATGAAGAGCCTCCTAATGTCTGTCTTATGTCATGTTATGAAATGCTGTCAGAGAATTTATTTGGCCTGCAACTACTGCTTCCCAGTGGACATCAGAAACAACCAAAGAAGCCCCCAAAAGGTACACTGCTTTAGGCTCACACTGCCAGTCATGTAGAAAATAGGAATTTGTGCCATCCAGTTTTAATTTGTTGTTGAGGATACCGTGGATTTTTAATGTGTCAAAATGATAGAAATGCCTCATATTTCTAATATATCTGCAACACAGGATGTCAACATAAGCATCTGGGGAGTTTTGTTCTTTGAAACTTATGTAGATGTAGTGGTATTTTCAAGTGTTGCATGAACTACTAAAAGGTATATTTGTTTCTTCTTTTAGCTTTGAAGTGGAACAATACTTTCTGGTGTATTTCAGAATACAAAACGGACATCCCTTGTTTTCTGCACTGTTTTTTATAGAGAACTTGACTATATTTCCTTTTTTATAACATGAATGTATTGATTCACTTCTTCCTCTTTCAGTCAATGGACAAGTGAACAGCTCTTAATCCAGCTAAGATCACAACTAGTGTCTTTTCTCTGTGCATGTACATTTATAGAGTTAAATTCTTTTTCGGCACAATACTCTGACAGAGCTTTAAGTTTTGCATATTCAAGTTCGCACCAAAACCGGATTAGATAAAGTGGCGTGGTGGGCACCTGGCATCCAGCCAGGGTCAAATCACCACAGTGCACCTTCAATCTCTTGAAATTGGTAATCTGAGTGATGTTTATTGTGGTTACGTGCATGTGCAAAATGAACACTCAGAGCAACATTATTATAGAATCGGCTAGTCAAGACTGGCATTTATAGTTACGTCTCTAGGGCTGAATCATACCACCTTTTTCCATTAAAAATGAATGTCAGCTATAACCTAGTTTTATTGCCTATATTTGACAACTTAATTAGGCTTAAAGATTGCAATATAACTTACTATCTACATCATCAAATAATCTTCAGGAATAAAGTCTTTATGTTTTATTTCCCAGTCTCGTTTTCTGTGAATTGTTTTTTTTTATTGTTTCCTTTTGTTTTTGTCTTTTGCTGGTCCTTAGCTACATGCTTGCACTGTGCACTCTTTGTTCATTGCCAGACCTAACATCACAGGCTGTGCATGTTGGGACAGATAGAAGCTATGAGGTTTGACCTGAGGCCTGGTAAAGTTATCCTTTCAAAATTAAAACCCTCAACACAAGCTTAACTCCAAGATTTACATAGTGACAGATGTGGTGGTATGATTCACACTAAAGTATACACACAAGTGTTTGCATCTTAAGACCTGCAAATATCTGGCCTCAAGACTACTCAGAAAATACATGGATGGATGGATGGATGGATGGATGGATGGATGGATGGATGGATGGATGGATGAACAGATGAATTGATTGGGAAGGAAATGGACACATAGTGTAACCTTAGTGAAGGAAATCTAATGCTGTACTGACAAGACTCATTCTGCCTGGTACCTGAACACAGGTGAACAGTGGGAGTTTTGAAATTGCTGCTTCACCAAGTGTAAATTCTAGAGGTTTCACTTCTGGCCTTTTCTAAGGGAAAGTAAGATTGGAAAGGTATTAAAAATTTTATAATTTAAGAGTACTTAAAACCATCTATGTAGTGTCACTGTACCTTTAAGTGGTGCACTGTCTCTTAATAATCTAAAACATAGACCAAAATGTGAAGAGATAATTCCACCTTTTGGACAGTGTATGGTAGTCGGTTCAGATTAATAAAAGAAATTAGCCTATGTAAAATGAACTTCTTGTCTCAATCTCTAAAGGATATGTGGCACAATAACAGAGAAAAGAAAAAACTAATACTGTTTACAGCAATATCTTAAATCCTTTATGTTTCTCTAGCTTACATTCTTCATTCATCGGGATGCATAAATAGATTTGTCCCTGATTTCCCTTGAGACAAGTAGAATTCAGTCTCTAGTCCTCTATTCTTTTCACCTTCAACCTCTTCTTTCAGTACTCTTTCAAAAAGCAATCATTCAACCCTTACTTTTAAATAAACATCACTGTTAGATGCAAACAAAACCTAATGGAGTCTAGAGTTTTAAAATACTATTTGTGAGTCTCATTCTTTACACCACCAATATATAACTTGCTAGATGTTGAGATGAATCTTAGTAGTAACTCTTTTCCAGAGTTGTAACATTCCTTCAGACCTGTTCTCAAACATATTTAATACCAGTTTCCTTAAGTTTCACTGCAGTCAGAGAACTTGAACAGCTGTGAAATGTACCACTTTGGGACAGAATCATGGAAACTATTGTGAGCGTCAGCTGTCATTTGTGATCTTTTTTTCCTGCTAGGGTTCTGCTCTGTTTGCTACATCTGCAGTTGAGCTGCAGCCCCTAACTGCAACTAACCTCAACCACCTTCTCTACCAAGTGGGAGGTAGCACCCCTTCACAACCCAGAAGCCCAAATTCTGAGCTGTGCATTTCCACAATGTTTTTAGTATTAACTCTTCCCTCTGTCTTCACAAAAGTGGTAGTAACTTTTCAGTCCACTAAACATTTTCAACTGGACATGACAGAAGAGTGGAGATCTCAAAGACAAGGAATTTCTCCTAAATTTATAGTCAGCTGGTGAAAAGGGAGACTTAGTTCTTTCCCTGACAGAAAGTTTATAGCATCGGAACTCTAGTCTTTTACCTTCTGTTTGGCTTACTAATCATCCAGTACAATGTGAGGTAGCTCAGAAATCAAATAAGAATGGATTGCCTCTTTCTCCCATTACAGAAAACCAGATTTCATGAGTTTTTCTGCTCAGTAATGATTTTTTCTCCACTTTTAGCTTTTCGTATTAGGAGCTGTAGCGTTAAGGATGAGAGCTTGATGTTTGACTGTCAGAATCCCTTCTGGGGACTTTCACTGAATATAATTTTGCAGAATTTGGTTAATTTCAGGAGACGGGACAAATAGATAATTTGTTAAAGTGACAGATGTAAAAAGCTCAAGACTTCTGTTGATAAATACACTTACTGCAGTAATGCTAATACGTAATGCAAATGCTGTCAATACTTATCCTGGATATTGTTTACCACACACCAAAAAGCTCAATTCGTACCAAGAAGGTGCTCCTGTCTTGGTGGAAGAAGTACAGCCCATCAACTCTACTGTGTGGATATTTAGTGTCTTTCTCCCAGATGCATCTTTCTCCCTCTAAGTTGAAGAAGCAGAGGGAAAATGCTCAAAAAAGTAAAGACTGAAATAACTAAGAGAAGAAATACTCTAAAGATCAAAAAGCCCTATCTCCCTGGGGATTTTTATACCCCAAACTTCTGTCCCTCCTCCATCTATTGACGTTTAACATGATTTGGGTAGAGAAATGAGTAATATAGTCATGTATGTTTAGCATGTACCTCTTTAGCTCATTAGACAAAGGTGTCACTGCGAACATCATCGCCTTGCTAAAACTGTTTTGAAACTCTTTGTCTGCTTGATCCCACAATTTAAACAAAACAGGACCGTCTTGCCACTGCAAGTCTTTCTCCCTTGATTGCTTCTCATGAGAATCTTGCAGGATGTCTGCACAAGAGATGAGGGCACTGACACTTTTAACCCTTTGTTTGCAACTCCCCCAGATGCCATTATCTTAAACCAAAATAAAAGCCTATGCTTACACTAGTAACTTCTTGGCAAGGTATAACCTAGAGAGAATTTTCAGTTTTGTTTTTTTTTTTTTTCTAAAGTCATGGAAATATTTACCTCAGATAGGCATAACAATGAGCAAGTGTTAGAAGCAAAGAAAGCAGTGTCAGGGAAAACCTCAGGAAACATGGATTTCAAGGCATGAAATCAGAAAATTCTAGGGAAAGAAAAACATTCACATCTGAAAAGAGACTATGATGGAACAAAATCCACTTTAAATGGAATTTTTATGATCATGTTCAAAGAAGAACAATGAAGCTGGGAAATGGTCGAGAGGATAGGTCTGATCAGGAGCAGTTGAGGTAACTAGGGTTGTTTAGCCTGGAGAAAAGGAGGCTACTCTTTACAATTGCCTGAAAGGAAGTTGCATTGAGGTAGAGATTTGTCTCTTCTCCTAAGTAACAAGTAATAGGACAAGAGGAAAAGGCCTCAAGTTGCACCAAGGGAGGTTTAGATTAGAAATTAGGAAAAAATTCTTGACTGAAAAGGTTATGAAGCATTGGAGCAGACTTCCCAGAGAAGTGGTTGTATCACCATACCTGGAGATGTTCAAAAGTTGTGTAGATGAGGTGCTGAGGGACATGGTTTAGTGGTGCACACAGTAATGGTTGGACTCAGTGATCTTAAAGGCCTTTTCCAAGCTAAAAGACTCTATGATTGAAAACTGAGATGTGTGCATACTTTGGTGAAAAAAAGAAATCAATGTTTCACATGAGATATTGTAAATATGACAGAGGTTTATTAAAGAACAGTTTTAGAGAAAGCTGCTCTTAGATTTTAATAGTATAACTCCAGAAGCTGCAAGCCATGCAGCTACAATGATGGCATACTTCAAAATATATGAGAAGATTCACAGGTACACTGTTCCTAACTGGGTAGCAGTAAACACTATACTACCCAAAGTTGAAGAATACATGCTGTTTACCTGGATGTGCTTTTAATAAAGTAAATGGTTAATAAAATATATGGTTTTAGTTAAAAATATGCACTTTTGGATAAGGTACTAAACTGCAGAGGTACCTCTGGCACCCAAGCTAAATGAAACAAGAGGATTTTAAATCCAAGACAGAGGGACAGAAAACTTCTGGAAAGAGTCCAGCACAGGGCCACCAAGATGATCAGGGGACTGGAACATCTTTCATACGAGGAAAGGCTGCGGGAACTGGGGCTGTTTAGTCTAGAGAAGAGGAGGCTGAGGAGGAATCTTATTAACATTTACAAATATCTAAAGGGTGGATGTCAGGAGGTTGGGGCATCCCTTTTTTTCTATTGTAACTAGGAACAGGATAAGGGGTAATGGGATGAAGCTGGAACACAAAAAGTTCCATTTAAATGTAAGAAAAAAACTATTTTACTGTGAGGGTGAGGGAGCCCTGGCACAGGCTGCCCAGGAAGGGTGAGGAGTCTCCTTCCTTGGAGGTCTTCAAGACCCACCTGGACACGTTCCTATGCCACCTGATCTAGATGGACCTGCTTCTGCAGGGGGGTTAGACTAGATGATCTCTAAATGTCCCTTCCAATCCTACCATTCTATGATTCTATGATTTCATCCTTTTCCCCAGCCCATTTGAACCATGTTGTGTTGGGTTCCCATTTGTGAGGCTCCATGCTGGGACTGTAGTGAGGAAACCCAGTGAAACGCATGTGCACTATGAAGGTTAACTCTCTGTCTTCATCAAAGGCTGTGACTGGGAATTAAATGAGTAAACAGAAACAAAACGTTCTTATGTAGCAAAAGAGGAAATAATTATCCCTCAAGCACATGAAGATTTTATAATTTTCTTTGTACTTTAATGCCCTGTTTCTCTGGAATCTGACTTGGCTTCAGGCACATGTTTCTATGATACTTTCTGTATTAAAAGATTTGCCTCATTTCACACAATAAAAAATTGGAAAATTTTAGGCCACGTGTCCTTCTGTAGCTTTACTTACAGTTTACTTTTAAAGTTTATTTGGTACAAAATGATCTAAAGCATACACTATTTGGCTTGATGGTATAAAATGGTCAGTTCTGTAACTATCTAATTAGTTTTGAAGTAAAAAGGAAAGACTTTCAGAAGTCTTCACTTTACAGAAAGAAAGTGAAGTTTAAGTGTTTAAGGATTTATATCAAGGGATCAGTGCACTTGTTCAGATAAATATTAAACTTGTTTAAATGTACTTTAATATATATATATACTTTGAATTACCTGTTACATTTAATGCTCAAGTATTTGTCTTAAAGTAAACTGGGAGATCATCTGAACACCTGAGAGAGCTATGTCTTCTTTTTTGTATTTACTACCATTATGCATTTTAGCAGAAAGTGTTGTACTAGATGATCTTTAGAGATCCCTTCCAATCCCTACCATTCTATGGTTCTGTGGAGTGCATATACACCATCTTTGTTTCCTCTAGGTACATTCACTTGTTTAAAACAGGCTCAGGAACCTATGTTTTATGGACACAAATACGGCATGCCAATCCTTTTGTCTTCCCCCTGAACTATGCTAAAATGATTATAGTTTTACTTTATAGAATAGCACCATAGTAACAGGTTAAACTTATTTAAATAAATCAATTACATTCTTACTAATACCAATTTAAAGTGACAATACTTCATAATCATAACTTCATAACCACAGTCATCACCTTTAGATCTTCAAAGTAAGTGTGATCAGTAATGTAGTGATGAAGCACAGTACTGTTTCTCTCACCATATATAGCTGCAAATTGTACCTATGACTGATGCATACGACTGGACTACAACTATTACATCAACACATGATTGAAACAGAGCTTCTCTCAGTATCTCTGCGCTTTCATAGCCCTCAAACAATCATCGTACCATGTCCTTGTGTGTGCTTCGTTTGTGTTCACTAGTATAGCAAACTACTTACTGTCTGTTCCAGTCTGATTTAGAGCATGGCACACATACAGTGATCCATGGCAGGAGAGGCTTAAAACAATTCTCTCCAGTAGAGGAGAAATTAATATATCAATGTTTCAGAGTTTTACTGTTACTTGCTTGAGGAAAGTAAAGGCCTTACCTCTACTCTAAATAACTGAAAGCAGAAAAAGAAGTGGTTAAATGGTGCTTGAAGTTCTTGTTTTGATATATCCTGTATCACACTCCTTTCCACAAGCAACAATGTTTAGATTTCTTTAAAATTATAAACTAGAATGTGTCTCTAATTATCTCTTTTGCTTGTAGATACTGCTTAGTACTGCATTAATCATAGAGACTGAGGCATGTGTTTTTTTTTAATGAGCTACTGTCTCAGAAAGTTAATTAGGTCAGTCTTCTGGGTTACAGTCATTATTTTTAAAACAAATAAATCTCCTTGATAAATCTCTTTCTCGGGGTTTCTTTGGGTAGATGTTAGGTGATGATGTTAAGTTCAGTGATGTGCACTTTTGCTAATGATAGCATTGTGTGTTAAGGAAGACACTAACAATTAAAAATTTATCAGAGGCAAGAGATCAGCTCACCCAGTGCTTGCAACTCTAATTAAACTGAGCCCTGCGTGTAACAAGAAAACGGTGATAAATGAAGCAAGAAATTGTTAATTGCCTGTTGTGTCATCTTTATTTTGACAGTAATATTTGTAGAAGAAAACAGAAAATCCTCTGTCATGTTCAGAGTTGCAAAGCATTATAACCATTGTAATAATGAACAAGGTGAAGGATTGTGATGGGCAAATTGACTAGGAAAAAAGAAGGATAGTTGGTAATTATCCTTATCTGTCTCTGATCAAAAGAAAGTAATCTTTCACTGCTACTCTGTTAATGACTTCTGCCTTTACCTGTTGCCCTGTAGATTTTGAGTTTTCTGCTGCAGTCTGACTGACAAGTGATTATGCAGGTTAGCATTTGGTATTGCTTTACTTTTTTACTTAATATGTTTTAGCTTAAAGACAGATTTAGAGTGTGTAGGGAGCAGTGCTGCTCTCTTCTTAGTGCAGCAGGCTGTTAAACAACTGTAGACTACCTAGGTTGACACCTTTGCTTAGATTTGTCTCTCTTAAGTCTTACGAAAGCTTTATAGCAAGGCATTATAGTTCTAGTAATTATTAATTTGATTGTTAAGCAGTGTACTTTAATTATTCTGTGGCAATCATGGTGAAATTCGTCACAGTAATATGCCAGCAGTGAGCTACTGAGAAAATTGAATGTGTTCCTTCAGGTTTTGTGAAAAAAAAAAAAAAAAAAAAAAAGATGGTTTGAGAGTGAGATCCAACTGAAAAAAACCACTTTTTAGGCTTGCTGCTTCAGCAACTCATTTGTGGTACTGTGGTCCCTGCACCTATGCACCTATGTCCCTGCTTTGCCTATGCCAAATTCCAGGCCTCCAAATCTGTGCATGTACCTACTAACCCCTCTGGGCACAGCCTCTCCCTTCTGCTTGCCTGTGATGAGCCAGCACAGATATCTGGCTGCTCAGCTCAGGCCTACAGAAAGAGTGCTCCCACATCTCTTCAAGTTTATTCTTTGTTTGTTTGTTTGTTTTGTGTATTGGCATGCTGAGCTAGCCCTATTATCTCAGAGCTGCTTTGAAGTAAACTGTGTTCCTGCACAAGATAGCTCCAAAAATCTCTTAAGTCTCTTAAGACCTATGACATCCTGAGTATAAAATTCTATTCAACTTAAGAAATAGCACCACACGTTCCTGAATTGAACACTCAATATTGTTTCATTGGGTTTGTACTGTTCCATCGAAAAACAAATGTTGAAATTATGCTATATTTTGCGATATAACAATTGCTAAATTTTTAAAAGTAGAGCAGTCTGCAACATAAAACCATTTCTATCATAATTGTGCTTTGCTTTCCTTAAACATTTTGGCATTGTAATTTATCAGTTAAGTGTCAATGTCCAGGGGCAAAAAAAAAAAAATCTGTTTGCTAATCTTTTTAGTTCTAGGGTTTAATGTGATGTTAATAATCATGCCCACAACTTGCATAGATTTAGAAAAGGCATGAATCACAGTGCAATTATATCTTAGTGAATTGAGGAATTTGTAAGCAAGCCAAAGTACTTAGCAGTTCCTGCTGTAAAAGTATAAGAATATGGTATAGTGTTTCCAGATGCAGTTCTATTGCAAGCTGCACCAAGAGAAGTCTAAGGGGAAATTTTCTTTTTTATTTCAGTATGAAAGCAAAGAAGAAGCTGTTAATGTGAGGGTGGTCTTAGTAGCCACAAAGTAGTTTAGATTTAGGTAAGAACAATAGAAGAGTGATGATTAAATACAGAAATCTAGGAAATACCTAAAACTACCCTGTAGTGATGCACACACATTTTTTAAGCATAATAATAAAAAATTAACATTCAAAGGCTGCTTTACCTAGATTGCACAGTAATTGGTGGTTGCCCCATCTCACTTGTCTTCCTCTGGATTCTATCCAGCTGATCCATGGATTTCATGAAGCTTGTACTCTGTGGATACAGCACTGCTGATGAAGGAGCAGTGACGATCAGAACAGGTTAGATGCCTCACATCAAACCTTTTTATCCTTTTTCTTTTTTTTTTTTTTTTAATATATATATGTGCACACACATATCAGGCACAAAGACAGCTTTCAAAGATTAACATTGTTGAGTATTGTTAAGCTAATCATCCTTCTTGTATCTTGGCAGCTGATTCCTTATAGACACAAATGCAAAACAAGGGGTTTTTTTTTGCCCCTCCTTGTGTCATTTCACAAACATTGATGAGATTATTTTGAATTCTCAAGTATGAATTAAAAAAATCTACTAAACTTCAACATAATCAAGCTGGAAAATGTCAGCCTTTTATAACTGTTGTGTTAAAATGATATGTACCCTGACTTCCCATATGGTTACAGATAGGCTAGAGGACTGGTATTTGCATACCATGCATATGTGCAGTGAAGGCAAAAACCACTGTTAACCACCTTTATCACAGAATCATTTAAGTTGGAAAAGACCTTTAAGATTGAGTCCAACCACAAACCCAATGCTGCCAAGCCCTGTGCAATTGTTTCTGTGCAGCCATACTTTATTATGTTCTGATATTAAAGCGGCTCTAATATATAGGACATCTTAAAACTAATGCCCCAGATAGTAAATGTTGAAATCTAAAGCTACAGAGAAACCAAATGGGGTCAAAATATTTAGACTAGCTCTTCTTGAGCAGGTTTGAATAATCTGGGTAAATCTTTGCCATCGTTTTTCATGCAAGTCTTCATTTGTATGTTTGTAAAGTATCTTAAAACTAAGGCAGATGTGACCTTTTTTCGGCTTGGCTCTGAACTATTATTTAACTTTAATATTTGATAAAATTTTCAGCATTGTCATATCTTGCCTGTAACTTCCTCTTTATGAGTGTTCCTTCATGACTTTCTTGAGTTTCCTGCTCTGTTTACTTCTGTCTCTATAATTCATGGCAATCTTCTCAACATTCTCTCAAATTTCAGGAAGCATCAGCACATTTTCACTCTTTTGTTCAGTGACAGTTTATCTGCAGCTGAAATCAGATGATGTCTCTTCATCACTGGCAGTATTTTCATGACATTAATCTCTGTTGTCACTATTTCTTTGCAGGTAAGCCACTGATAGGAGTACTGTAATAATCTGCCACCACTAGGCATTAGCTAATGACAGTGCAATAACATTGTTGAAAACAATATTCATTGCATGATGAGTCAGAGAAATCTGGAGAATTTTCTAAGACTATAAGTCATATGCCATAGACATAGTAGTTTGCTTTGCTGTACCTAATGATAAACAGAATAATTCTTTAATAATGCAAGGGTAGCTGTGGATTTTTTCTTTTTCTGTGTGAGCTAAGATGGCATCAATATTTTTCCTTCTGTCATTGCCCAAGAACTTTCTGGGAGTGTATATTTTTAAGATAGCAGAAAAATGTACCCTCTTCTCACCTATATTATACATACTACCTGCCAAAGGAGTGAATAATTTACAGGAGTAGGATGTCTGCAGCAGTAACTTGGAGCAGTCTAAGGACAAATAAATTTAATTATAGTTTAGTACCTTGGACCACTTTGTGACAAGACTTTTTAATTTTCACTGCTGAATCTGTAGTTCAAGTGCCTGCACTGCTTAGCCACACCTTACCAGTGTAGCTGGCACGTATGACCTAGATGGTACCTACGTACTACTAAATGCAGTCATAAAGGTGGAGTCTTCCAAAGTCTTCTGTTTCGACTAGTGCTCTGAGCAGCCTCACTGCTAAAGTGACTGAGCAGCAGTGAACCAGCCATACTCTGAAGCTTTTGTAGGATCCTCAGATCACTCCAGAATTGCCCTCAAGGGCAGGTACTCCAATTGCCCAAGTATTTTCATGGGCTTAATAAAAGCCTTGAGTCCTAGGGCCTTTCATATTACTTGTCTTGTCTATAGATTTTTTTTTTCCCTCCAGTCATCTATAGCTTATTTTAATTGTAACAAACAGTAAAATGCAAGGGAGTGGGAAGCAGGCAGAAGTACCTTCCTGGCTCAGAGTTCCTGAAAGAATAGTTCTGAGATGTGTGACTTAACAGTGTTGAATGTTTTTTTAGCTCTGAGTCTTAGTTGTTATAAAGTATTGAATGCTTCTATTAAATCTTTCAGGCAAAGCATGCAAAAAAAGGTATCGGCTGACCTTAATACTTTACAGTGAATGACACCTAAATTGGATATCAGAGTGAATAGACCCTGGTTTGTATCACTTAAAATAAATAAATAATTTTTAAAAAATCTCTTAACTCTGAAAGAAAGCTGTAATTATAGCAAAATAAAATTGGCATGAATGGCATAAAATAGAAATGGAATAGGAACATGTAAGGCATAAACACTTGACATTGTTTTTGTTCTTTAAATTCTTCCAAAAGATGTCATAACCCATAGGATCATGGCCATTTGTCTGATTTGAAAATCTTTCCTTTCAACAAAAAGTGAAATGTTTCCATGGAGATCAGCCAGAGATAGCCAAATGACGAACTTCTTGGCTGTACTTTCAGTTTGGTTTCTATGGTTTCCAGACAAGGAGGGAAGAAAGTGAAGTTGCTGAGATTCTCTTTCTTTATTTTCTTTCCTTGCTTTTAACATGTAAAAGGTTACTGTAAACCAAGTGATACAGTTGAAATCAGTGTAGGCCCACAAGAAGGAAAGGAAATAGTTGTCATCTTGGTCCGTGAAAAACCTTGGATAGGTTGTATTGTTCAATTTTACATCTGTCCTTGTTCTAGGATAAAGAAATTATGTCAAAGAGATAAGACTTTCTTAGCATTATGACTAAAGTTCTAGGGAAAATATGTTTATAATGGCTAGACTTACCTTGACTCTGCACTATACAATAAGAAAATGATAACAGGATTGATAGTGCACACTTTTTTTTAAAGAGTATAAAAAACAATGATGAAATACTACATCTAGGAAAAACCCAAATGCATTCAGAAAAAGCAATGCCACAGGTCTTGAAAATAACTCTAAACCGAATGGAAAATTTTAGTTCAGTAGTGAGGAGGGCAGATCATTGATTTCATTACAGGGACAATAGAACTCCATAATGCAAAATAAAACTGTCATCTTGACTCCTAGATTCCCATCTTTCTTCTTGCTCAATGCTTTAAACTCATTTCTCTCAAAAAAGTGTCACATGTTTTTTTGGAACTGGTAAATACACCCATTTCACACCACTGAATGTTGTACATACCACATTCTCTCTTCAAAGACTTGAAATGTCACTGTTTTCCTCTCCATCCTGCTTCACCGCTTCTTCCTTCCCCAAGAAAAGTGAAAGAGTTTTACTATTTGTTTTTATCTATGGGTTGATTGGGTTTTTTTTTTTTTTTTTTTTTTTTTGTAAATACATTGGACACAGACTTATTTCCACTTCTGTTTGGATTTTTTTTTCAGGATAATTCCATCCTTTCCTATAATCTCTGTCATGTTTCCAAGAAGATAACTTTTGTTTCTTGCCATTGATTTCATCCTTCTTTGTCTCGCTTCCTTGCAGAGGCAAATTTCTGATATTGTAGAAAGAGTCATAACTCAGAATAAACAAGATGTGATGGTTTTTCTATTTGAAACTAGCCAAAGTGAATATCAAGTAAAGCTTGATGACTTGTGAAGCCTCCTATACATGCCCTGCATGCATGACTCTGCAAAGTTAATTGCTCACACTTTTTCCAGGCAAGAAACTGATGAAAAAGGAAGCTATGTATATCACACAACTTGCTGTGATGCCAAGAACTTTTCATTAAAAAAAGAAAAGTAATACTTATCTTCACCATCCACCAAATGTAGGTGGATGAAAGATAATATGTAATGAAAATAAGACCACAGAATATTAATACATTTAGACATAAAATATATTTTTTTCCCCAAAAGCCTTTGAAAAGTATTTGAAATCTCTGCAGAAGACAGATGGTTGGTGCTGGCAGAATAACAGAGAAAGAATCTGACAGAATCTGGGAGGCGTCACCAGCCTGACCTGCAGTAACTTAGCGAGAGAAGGGACTACAATACTTGTAAATGTCTATGGGGCAAGGAAAGTTACAGATATTGATACATAAGAGCCAGTTGACTCCTGAGCAAAGTGTTCACTCTTCTGCCAATGAAATGAGGTGAAGATTTGGGAATAAGCCTTGTATGAATTGCACAGGGAAGGATCATCTCTTCTACCTATAGCAGTCTCTTCTTAAATTGTCTTGGGTATCACCACAAGAGTGCAAACAAGAGAAAGAAGATAAAAGAAGCAGTGAGAATCTACTGTAATATTGCTCTCAAACATCCTTAGGTGAGATACAGTTTGCAGAAGCATTGCCAGGGATGTCATATGCAAATTGATCAGTGAGGGTATGAGATCTGATTAATAGAAGCAATTAAAGTATTCATTCACCCTTAACTTCAAGATCACTGTATAAAATGAATCTTTTAAGTAATGAAATTTAATATTTACCTTGATTAAATAATAACAAAAGTAGTTCAGTGATATCCTCTTGCTAATTATGACAAAAAAGAGTTTCATCGATGTGCTGATATTTATGTGCATCTGGAGAGAGATTAGGGAGCTAAAATGCTGTAGTGTCAGTCAGAAGCTGCTCCCATTTCACAGAATCATAGAATCATTTACTTTGGAAAAAACCTTTAATGTCATCAAGTCCAGTCTAACCATAAACTTTGTACTAAGTCCACTACAAAGCCATGTCCATAAGTGTCACAGCTACACGTCTTTTAAAATCTTCCAAGAATGGTGACACTTACCCTGGGCAGCCTGTTCCAGCGCTTGACAACTGTTTCAGTGGAGAAATTTTTCGTAATATTTCAATTTCCAATTGAAACCTCTCCTGGTAGAACGTAAGACTCTTTTCTCCTATTTCTTGTTACCTGGAAAAGAGACCTCACCACAATCTCCTGTCAGATAGTTGTACATGCTTTTCTCCAGACTAAACAACCCCAGCTCCCTCAGTCACTTCTCATCAGCCTTGTGCTCCAGACCCTTCACCAGCTTCATCGCCCATCTCAGGACACACTTCAGCACCTCAAGGTCATTCTTGAGGTGAGGGGTCCAGAACTGAACACAGTACTCAAGGTGCAGACCCACCAGTGCTGCGTACAGGGGCACAATTGCTTCCCTGGCACTGCTGGTGGCACTATTTCTGATACTAACCAGGATTTTATTGTCTTTCTTGGCCACCTGGGCACACTGCTGGCTCATATTTAGATGCCAGGTGTCAACCAACATCCCCAAGTCTTTTTCCTCCAGAGCAATTTTCCAGAGCTCTGTAGCATTTCCTCTGCTGTGAGAGCCACATGCTCATCATATGAAAAATAGTGCCTCTTTTTAACATGTGCCAGATATGTGGCCAGTGACACCCATGACCTGCAGGGAAGAATGCAGCAGCTAGCTGTTCTGCCTTCTCCCCCATGCTGCAGTCCCATGACTGATGCTGCCACACAGCTAGGATGTGACTGTACTTTGGCTGGGTAGTGGATGTGCAAATAGGCATGACAGGAGAGGGGGATGCAGTTTCCAGTGCAGCAGAAATAGATCCATGGCCACCCTCCGGCTGAAAGTGTAGGTGTCACGTCCCTCCTCTGCATATTTTTGAGAAGTTGAAACAAAATTGCATACCATAAAGTATCAACAATCCCTATCTCCTCAGCCATACCTTTCTGCGGTCATCTCTGTTGCTTAGAAAAGGGGAATAAATTAACAAGCATGAAGGTTTTTACCTTTGCTTGAAGCCCTGGGCTATCTCTCTGTTATCAGAACTTTGCAGGAAAAATGTTGGTTTTCACCCTTCTTGGGAAATCTTTTTCACCTAAGCTCATGACTACCTCTTTTTAAGTTGGCAGAAGGTGTTCCCTTACCTGAAGCTTTGCTAAACATGGTATGAGATGCCTGCAAAAAATCTTGTTGAGTTTGCATCTGCTAACATTAAAAACAAGGAGAGGCTTCTGTGGTAAGTCTGAACATTTGGCTTTTATGTAAAAGACTGGGAACAAAAAGCTGCTAGTAAAATCAGCCTATCATCATCTACCTTAAATTAAAAGACAAAGTGATCTAACTACATGATTTTGCGTCTGAGAGAGCTTCTGAGAGAGGTTGCGGTCAGTGAAGTTAGAAGAGTCCAGAAAGCTGGTGGATAAAAAAGGCCATTGTCTGCAGTGAAGGTAGATTTTCCTCAAAGATGGTTTATCTCTTTATGTTCCCCAAACCAGAACTTTCTAAGATAAAGGAGAAAAGAACAATAAAAACAAAAGAAAATGAAACAGAAATAAAACAAAAAAAAAAGGTTTAAAACCTTCTAGGAGAGCTGGGTGATGTGCTGAGGCATTCCTATCCTGTCCAGTACATATATACCCTAATCTTCTTCACCACAAAGTGTTAGCCATATCTCCAGCTCAACTTATCATACCACTAAACATGAATAGTATTGATAAGAAGCCTGAATTTAATGCAGTTTTAACTGCCGTTGGCACCCATAGACCATTTCTGCTTAGAAACACGGAAGACTGTGTAAATTTTATTGGATGTACTGATGTTTCTCTGGAACATGGCAGACCTTGAGCAGAAGTACTAAGTCTGTTACCAAAAAGAATAGCTAAATATTATCTTTTATTATTTTCAAAACTATCTTATGGCATGATGCAGGAAATGAAAAGTCTTGAGATCAATGTTCTTAATCTTTTTAATATTGAAAATGAACAATGAAATTCGAGATTCTTAGAGGTTTCATCTGAATGCTTCAAAGAAGGTATAGTTTCCTCTTTTAATGGATATTATCTGCTCAGAAAATTACGTTGAAACATCTTTCCTGTGGAAAAAAAAAATACTAGTGATTTTCTTGAATAGTTTTGTAGCTTAAATATTTACATATACAAGGAGATATATTCAAATATCATAATAAAAACTGTTTCTCAAGCATTCGTAACACAATATCTCTTTTTGTGTGGCAGTAGCAGGGCTCAGGCAGATTCATTCCCATTTCATACTTCCTTGCTGTTTCACCTTTCCAACCCAGTAAATTTACTATATGTGTGACTGGAAAAAACTACTTTTATGTGAAGATTTTTCACTCTAAGGGCAGGAGAAATGAAGTAAGAGAAAAATAAAAAGAATAAAGGAATGATGCACAAGGAGTGTGTGTGCTTGTGTGTGTGTGTGTGTAAAGGTTACTTCTTGGGAGTAAAGAGACATTCTGAGAATGGAAAACATTTTATTCTGAGTAGAGAGGAAATATCTCAATAGAGATTTGGAAAATTGGTCCAGAAAAAAAGAATAAAATTGAACTCAAGAAAGAAAAATGTAGTAGTTTTGAGAGATTTCTGAAGGATCCCCTATTTGGCAGTAAAAAAAAACCAACAACATGTGTTTTTAGTACACATCCACATCTTTGTGTAATGAGCCACAAGACACGGCTGTTAACATATAGTATCTGAAATGCTAGAAAGTCTGTCCTCTGTTTCTGCCGAGATGTATCTTTCTTCGCCGGCGCTCAGAAGAGAAGGAGCTTCTTGCTGCCATCTATTGATAAAGCGGCAGAAGGGACAGCCCGCGTCAGACCTCGGCGAGGCTCGCAGCTGCTACGCCTGTGCAAACGCCCTGGCCAATCTTGTGAATGCTGTTGTTTAAATCCTGTTTATTGAGCTAATGAAGTGTTGTTACCTTTACCGACTGATTAAGCAACAAATGAGTTGAATTTGATGCAGGGCGAGTGAGGCTTCCGCATAACCAAATCTCAGCCACTGGTTATGGGAGTTCAGATTTCCCAAGAATGTGGAGAGGGGGAGAAAGGGCTCTGGGGCTTTTGCTAGAATAGAATTCATAGTAAATTATAATTTTCTGTGTCTTTCTGACACAGAAATCATATCATCTGTGAAACAATGATTATTAGACACTGAGATCATGAAAATCCCTTTCCAGTGCTGTATTAAAAGCAGAGGACCACAAAGGCTCATTTAGAGCAAGTGAAAATGACACTGCATAGGAGCAGTGCTGCAATATAAGAGGCATTTCTTCAGGACAGCACATCTGCCTGGGAGTTAAGGGGGATGTATAAGTTTGTGCCTGGGTCTGTAGCTTCATTGGCCATGGAGAGTGTGCAGGAGATCTTTGGAAAGTGAGGGAAAACTGTGAGATCAGAGGTCTTTAATATTGGATATTCACAGCTGGGGAAACTAAGTCAAAAGACTCAGAATGCTTAAGTTGTGGAATTGTGAGCTTCATTTTTTCTGTGTAAAAATTCCTGCGACTCTTTGGTGTTTAATTCCCTAAACAGGTATAAAATTTATTTATCTTTTCCCTTTAGTTTTTGTTTCACGTAATGGCTTTCATACTCAAGAATGGAACCTGCAGGAGATTTTTGACATTTTTCCTTACATTTTGGGGAGTGGCTACAAGCTACTGTCTCCTCTGTGTGTATTTGATAGATATTTGGTATTTACTAACTCTGCCTGTAAACACCCATTAAGGGTTAAAGGCCACCAAATTAACTTCAATGGTATTATATAAACAATGTATGTGAATTTCTTGCTAATCACTTAATACATATGTGAAAATGCTAAAATTAGATTGATAATATGAAATTGCTGAAATAAAAAGTTGTGGCTATATAATAATATAATAATACCTATAAACAACACACTGAGTACTTGGTTTTCTTCCTTACAGTAGTTTTTAAATTTTAAAAAAATCTAATTAAAACTAATTAGAAGATCCTTAACAATTGCAATCTACATCTAGAAAAGTAGATATTAATGCCATTTTAATTCTTGTACAGGTCATTGGGGTAGAGCAACACTGGATGATATTGAGCAGATTGTCTTCATGTTGCACTTGTTATCAATAGAGATAGGAAAAAAATGCACTCCCCAAAACAAACTAGAGTTTATTTCTAGCAACATATAGTTAATAAGAAAAGAGTGATAGCGTTAACTTCTGCTTATTAGGACCATATAATTCTGCAAAGGCAGTAATCTTCCCCGTAGTAGACTCTTTGCTGCTCCATTATACCAAACTAGCTGCTGAAGAGTACACTTGACCAAAACATAGTTGCTACTGCTAGTGGTGAGTAGTATGTATATCTGTCTGACCTCACAGAGCCCCTGTGTCAGAAATGCTGACCACCAGAATAAACACCACCTTTGAATCAGCTGTAGTGCTGTCATCAAAACAAGTGAGTGGTTTTTGCTGAACCTGGAAGGACACAATTTTGCCAGGATGACTAGATAGCCAGGCCTTGTGGCTGCTTCAGTAAAGGCTTCAGGAGGTTATTTGCTGTCTGGCCTCACACTTGCATACTTTATGTGCAAACTCATGCTTTTGGTGACTCAGCCAACTCTCCCTCACCAAACGTGTTGACATGTCGTGTCCTTCTTATAGTGAAACACCTAGGCTGCATCTGACTAATTAAAATGAGCAAGGAGCTGCTGAGATATCTCCTGTGTTTCTGGCTGTGGTGGTTTAGGCCAATATCCACCCAGTCATAATATCACTCCCCGTCCTAAGCTGGACAGGAGAGAGAGAGAGGAATATAACAAACTGCTTGTGAGTTGAGATAAGGACGGAGAGATCACTTGGTAATTAGCGTCACGGGCAAAACAGACTCAACTTAGGGAGAAAAAGGTTTGATTTATTAAAGAAACAATAAAAGCAGGGAGACGAGAAATAAAACCGTCTTAAAACACCTCCCCCCAC
>WBNH01010546.1:0-16363 GCA_013401255.1 Urocolius indicus | reverse complement strand
GGAGATGTTTTCACGTTCTCTCTCCCTGTTGCTGCTGCAGTTCTGCAACTGTGCAACAACTTCTGCTCAAATCTGTTACTCACAGAGGCGTTACCTCCACCACTAATTGGCCAGGCCTGGGCCAGGTGCAGGGTCCAACTTAAAACTTACTGGCCCTAACCCTGTCAGCTACAGAGGAAGCTTATGGCAACTCTCTTTGTTTAAAGAAGGCACTCCTTTAGCCCCCCTGCTACTGAAAAGCCTGGCCCAGGCCAAAACCACTATACTGGCATTCTGAGCCTAGCAGTAAATCATTATATGAAATTGTTCTCACTGTCCTTTCACATCTACCATTCACATCTAGCATCACATCTACCATCTGCCTCACCAACCTTCATAGCTCCTCATTCTACAAAAGATTTGATTTGGGTCCATTTGATTCAAATTAGGGAGATCATGCAGTTGCTATATGATAACCAAGACAGATAAAATTTTCAAGATTACTTTTTCATCAGATTTTTCACTTAAACTCTCTTTCACTTAACATCCTTCTTGAAGATAAAATTTTCCTGGAAAGCAGGGGGAATGAATGCAAGAAGGAGAAGAAAGGATGAGTTTTTAAAAAATGTGCTCTAGGGAATGTCAGTGACAACTTGAAGAGCTGGAAATCATATTGGGGAAGGCAACAGAATGAAAATATTATGCCAAAAAACCTGAGATCTAGGGAGATATTTTTCAAAATAAATGACATAGGAAGAATGTAAAATTGTATTTTCATGGTACTTCTCCGAACAACAATTATATATGAACTTGAGAAATAGTGTCAAGATGATGATGTTTGCTGCTGTTACTATATATTTTTGTCTTTATTCCCTTTTATTCCTTTGATGTTGATGAGATTACTGAAAGAATGCTGCATTCCGTTCTCAGAAGAAAAGGAGAAAAAAAAGCATTGCAGAAAGTTTAGAGAAGAAACAAAGTGTGAGAGAGTAACTAGAGAAAAAAGCATTTAATGAGTTCCTGAAGATTCTCAGCTTTAACTTATCAAAGAAAAATTTAAGGGCTGAAAAGTCTCTTTATAACAGAGAACAAACTTTGATGAAAGATGTTAAATATCTGAGTGGTAAAAGAATACACATTTCAATTTGAAATAAGTGAAGGTTTTTATTAGAAAGTGACTATCCATTGCAATGGTTTGTCAGAGTGGAGTAGGTTCTTCAGGTCTGGAAGGTCTCTAGTGTTGTTTGAACACTTTTCTAACTAGTTAGTGAGTGTATGAGTTTTGTGATTGTTAATAGTTAATAAACATTACCTGTCAGTCAGCACTTTAATGTCAGTCCTAAATGGTAACCAGTTCTACCTTAGATGGATACTTACCATTTCAAGATGTCAGTGCTAGGAAACAAAATTCTTTTTATCAACACACAAGATCAAAAAGCAAGGTACTACTGCCCAGTGCTGTGTGTTCTCTGTTCAATTTGCAGAAACTTTTGATAGTCTTAATTTGAAAGATTTTTTTAAACTATGGACTATATTGCCTGACTATACGAGCATCATGGATTTGCAACACTGTAATCTCTGAGAACTACAGTAATAGGAGTTTTATCTAGAAACTGACTGGAGGAGTTTTAGACCGGACTATTTGACACTGTATGTGTGTTCAGCTCTTTAATTTGATCTTAATTTATTACATTTTATAAGTAGCTCACATGTACACACTGATGATGTAATCTTTCATAAATCTGTGAGATATGAAGGGACAGATCAGTGTGGTGTAACAGGCTAGTCCAAATTAGAACAACTTTGTACCATGTGAATTTTATCATGTCAGTGCAGAGAGCAGAGGACAGGTTATAAAAATGCATATTCAGTCTTACTAATGCAGTGAAGGTGAAATTCTTTCACTACTGGAGTAAGAAAAATCTTGAAACATCTTTTTTGAATGTGAACTCAACTCAATTCTGATACCATCTTTTTCTTAGGGATCTTTTTCAGCTATTTATTAGAATGAAGGTTTTTTTTTTTTCCTGTCTGCAGTGGCCTCAATATGGAGCAGGCACAATTCAACCACAATTCAATTTTGCTTGGAACAGAACTTCTCTTTAAGACAAACTTGTGAAACCTAACAGAAATATTCAATTGTGCTTATTCAATATTTAATTTATTCTTTATCTTTCCCAGTTACATGCAATTTTTAAAAAAACAAGTATTAATTTGTCCCACATTTACAGATGATCTTCACTGTAACAAAATTCTGGGTTTGCTTCTGTTGTACTTAAAAAAATATGTATTTGTCAAACTGTCTACTTTTAAAACCATAGATGATTCTTAAGCAGTCTTTAAGTACAATTAACAACAATATATCAATAGGTTCAAAGTTTTATGTAATTATATGAAGGCTTACTTTTTAGAGTCAAAATATCTGCAGGTAATCTTGTGCAATAAGTGAGATCATTTGATATTTCAGAAACAACATAAGTTTTCCTATTTCAGTTGAAACATGAGTTATATTGTTTTTAAATGCATCATGAGTATATTTCTACAGGTAGTGACTTTTCTTTCCTTTTTTTTTTTTTTTTAGCCAAAATGATGGTTGTGGGAAATGACATAGCTTTCAGCTCATAAAATATACCATAAACATCACTTCTGTTTCTGTGGTTGCTATCTGTTCAGTGTCTGTCTTTTATACAAGCATATTCCCTTCTGAAGTATAAGCATTAATCTATCTTTTTGACAAGTTATCTCTATAACTGGTTGCTACCTTTCCATGAGTGATATGTCCTGTATAGTGAAAAGACACTATTGTTGTACGATCTGTGTTTTGAACAAATAGCTTTTAGATTTATAACCATTGCTAGAATGGTTGTAATGGAACTACCAAGTGTTCCATACTAGATATGATTCATAGTACCACTTTGTGTACTTCCTTGTGTTTATTAAAAAAAAACACAAAGAACCTCGTTTTAAAAAGTACAGAATGTGAAGCTATACAAAACTTACAAAACTTTCTTCCAGAATAATTTGTATTCTTTTAGATTAAATGCTTTAGATTTAGAACCTGAGTTTTGAGCTGAGAAGGTGGGTTCCCTCTTGCTTCTGTTAGTAGATCACAGATTACAATTCTTAATTAATTTAAATATTTAATGTCACTAAGAAAGGGATTTAAATAGGAACACTTGTGCAACTGCTGTTCAGGTGCTACAACCATAAAATTAACTGGAAAATTTCTCACAATAGAATGTAGATGCAAAATGAGAATCACAAGAATGGGAACTGTATGAACAAAATAATCAGTTTTGGTATCAATATTGAAGTGCTGGTTATATACTTCCAGATAAAAAACATGTTTTGTATTAACTATTGACTCCTTCCTTCCTACTTATCACCTATACAGAATATGAAAGACAAAATAAATATTGTTACCCATGACGAACTGAAGGTATGAGTTTAGGTCAGGAAAAAACAATGTCTTTATTTAAACAGAAAAGTCTAATTAATTTATCTTTTTTCACCACAGTTTTTGGTTACTCTGTGTGTATCCATGTGCTTGTGTGACTCCTCTGGCAAATCAAAATGCAGAAATTTAAGACAGTGATATGTCTCAGAGAGGTCATTTGTATTATTTTAACAATATAAAACAGCTGTTCACAGCTCACAAGCACTGGTAAAGCTATTCATGTGCATGGTTATAAAATTATGTTCATTATAATAAAAATGGATATGCTTTTTGTTTTTCTGGTTTCACTGCTTATGGATCACTTAAAATCGATGTAAAAGCTCTGAAATATTCCTTGAATCTTTATCATGTCACTTTGACATAATTTAACAGAACTAAGAAATTATGAATCTAATGACTTGCCCACTGGATTTCATTGTTCAAAAAATTCATAATTTTTAACTTCCCTTTATCTTTTTTTCTTTTTTTTCTTTTTCTTTTTTTCTTTTTTGGTATGTGTTCTCTAAATTGCTTTCTATTAATCTTAGAGTTTGAACCTTTTTTACCTTTTCCAAATGCCAACACTTACTGTTAAGACTGATAGCTTTAAATGCCATGTAAAAAACAGATGTGCATTATGGAAAGAAAATACTAGGAAGACAGAGATGTACAGAGGCTCTAAGGAAGTTATATATGTTAACCCCAAGCACGTGCCACATGTGCTCATTGTTACCTCATGTGATTTTAGTCAAGCAGCAGCACAAAACCACGTGGCTTCTTTTAACAAGTGTAGTGGGTCTGGAGTGGTGATGATTTTCCACAGTAGCCTTTGCAGTGCTGTGCCTTCTGTTGGTAGCTAAAAACGTCTTGACAGCACACCACTGTTTTGGCTACTGCTTGGGCAGCATTTCTCTCCCCACCAGCACCAGTTGCTGTGGCTGGGCAGGATCCTGGGAGGGGCCATGGCCAGGACAGCTGACCATGGACATATTCCATGTCATATGACATCAGCTCAGCAATATAAACTCAGGGAGAGGAGCAGGAAGGGGTAGGCATGATTCACTTTTGTCTTCCAAAGCAACTGTTAAGTGTACCACAGCCCTGCTTCTCAGGGAGTAACAGCTTTATTTGATTTGCTTCACTTCTCACACGCGTGGCTTTGCTGTTTCTCCGTTAAACTGCTTTTATCTCAACCCACAAGACTCCCATCTTATTTTCTCTCTTCCCTGGCTTGCTGAGGAGCATGGTGATAGAGCAGTGTGATGGGCACCTGGCATCCAGCCAGGATCAAACTACCACAACATGCTATGTTTTTGCAGTACACCTATGCCACAAAATTAAGTGCTTCCTGACATGACTTAAACTGAGACATTTTTTTCTACATGGTATTGCTTCCTTTCATTACAGCTTTACCCTAGAAAATAGAATTAAGGTGATATACAAAGATTTAATACAGCAATTTTAGACAGCCAAATAATCCACAACTGAAGTTCATATGAAGCTTTTTGTCTTCTGTTACAGCTATTTATATTGATAGAGTTGCCTTGGTAGAATATCATTCTTTTATATACGAAAGTCAGATCTGTCTCAATAATTTCAAAGTTAGTTTGTCTGCCAGACAAGAGCCATTAAGCACTCTAGAAATCTGAGAACAAACTAAGAGAAATGTTCTTTACATCCTTTCTGATTATAAGGATTAGCTATATGAATCCTTTCCTTTATCTCCTACAGACATACTGCCTTG
This sequence comes from Urocolius indicus, assembly GCA_013401255.1. Classification (NCBI taxonomy): domain Eukaryota; kingdom Metazoa; phylum Chordata; class Aves; order Coliiformes; family Coliidae; genus Urocolius; species Urocolius indicus. The sequence continues at coordinate 11,204 of WBNH01010546.1, read as the reverse complement.
ATGTGTGTTGTATGGATTAGCAAAACAGCAGAGTCTCAGAGGAACTATATAGAGTGTGGTAGATTGGTTACTCATTGTAGCAAAGGAAGCCGTGAGGCATTATCTACTTTTTAAATCTATGGGTTTTGACATCACTTGGACATTTGAAAGTGACTCGATATCTCTTAAAGAAACTCAGTAAATGTATGTTTTGGGTTTTTTTTTTTTTTTTTAATTTCAAACTACATTTCTTCAGTCACAAACATGAGGATGTTAAAATCATACAGGCAGGTAATGCTAAAAAAAACCCCTCTGCCCATTGCCCACAATCACAATATTTAATAATGCCTATGACCTGACTAAGAAGAAAGAAAAACACACATTTGCTGACAGTATTATCATAATCTCCAACAATGGGCCTCGAAGGCAGAAAGTATTCCTTTCTTCTCTAATCCTATTTCTATCGAAATCCAGGAGATGTAGGCTAAAGTTAGAAACTTCCAGTTTCAAAGATGTAGACTTCTTCATATGAGGATAATGCAGTGTTTTAAAAGTGTGGCACTGGAGGTATGATACTCCCCCACACTTCTGAAACCTGAAAAAGGAAGCAAAAGATTTCCTAAAAGCATTATTTTGTGCCAGCCTAGATCATTAAAGCTTTTTTTTTTAAAAAAAAAATTAAATCTATGGGTTATGAATTCTATTTCTCTGTTCTTTTGAGGATCCACAGATAAAACATACAGGTATTGCACTTTGCATATTGGTAAAATTTGCAGCTAAAGACCAAAACTGTAAGTAGAACTAAATCTACTGCTTGCTTCTCCAATGTCAGCTCGTTGCCTAAGAACATCTGGAGGAATTTACATGTTTTATGTATTTATTCATCTAAACCTTTAAAATTTGGTCAGATGACAGAGTAAGTTAATAAGATTGTACTCATGTTGTTAAACAATCCTGAGAAATCTCTGCTTAGTGTCTTTTTATGCTCAGGATCACAGTAATGATTACAAGCATTTGGGAAGCAGACTCCCCTAGGTTTGGTTGGCAGAGGCTTTCTCTTTAATCTGAAGGTGGTGGGGCTTCTGTGAATGACTTTTTTTCTCTCTATTTCCTTGCCTTAGGCATTGATCTCATTTGTTACCTGAAAAAGAAAATTAAAATATCTGTTTATGTATTCATCTAAGAAGTATAAAACTCCTGCATAAATCAAGTGGCAGGGCTTAGTATAGCTGTGTCTGCAGGAAATTATAATGATCCATGACAGTGGTTACCCAGATTTTGAACACACATGTGTGACTACGAAGCTTTAGATTTACTTGTACTCTACCATGAAAGCTGTAAAGAAATGAAGAATTCATACATTTTGTTGTTTAGTAAGCTGTAGATCAGCAGTGATCTAAAGGCCAGACTCTATATGTAGATAATACAGTGGCTTTCTCTTTGTTTAAGCTCTGTGAACATGGTATGAAATTGGAGTTTTCCTTCTGTCTTTTGTTTAGTCACTTACATTTTTATTATTTAACTGCTTTCTAACCCCATTTCAGTATCTTAGTTACCCTTCTCACCATTGCAAGCAGTTTCTGTGTAGATAATGAGATCAAAATTTCTATCGGTAAAAAAATTTGCTGCTCAAGGACATTCTTTCAAATCCTCTCGTTAATATTCTTCAAGAACAAAGAAAAGTGACTTTCTGAAACAAATTCATTTAATTTTTTGACACTTTGTTGAAAAAAACAGCATTGAACCATCTTTGATCCTGTTTTTAACTTAGCTGTAGTGTGTGTGTGGGAAGGCATTGAGAAATATTTATTGCCCAAGAGACAAGAAAAGATAGGAAAAGCTGTGATCTAACGCAAGAGTAGGGAACATGAGTCATGGTGGTTTAGAGATTTTTATCCTCCAGCGAAATAAGAAAAACCAGAAAATCTTAGAGCATTTGGACAAACTCCTTCTGGGTGCCAGAATTCCAGGTAGTTCTGTAAAAAATTACAATGTCTTGAAGAATTTCTGGAAACGCTCCATAAATGTCCTCATTTGACACAGGATAGAAAGCTGTCTCAGAATGACTTTACATCAATTACTGTTTATCAAGACATTGTTCCAGTTAAGAAAGGTGCATATAAAAAAATGGAATCATCTTTATTACAGGATATTGTCTTTTTCTCATTACTGTTCGCTGAAGAATATTTTTTTTTTTCTACTAAAGATAATATTTACATACTAACTTATGCAACTGATTTTTGATGGTGTGATTGTTTCATAAAAGTCTGCCAACTGTATACAAGATACTTTACCTTGCATGCTTGATTGAGATATATTTTAATTTAGGTACAGCTAAGGGTAAATGCTTAACTACATAAACTCTAATTGACTGATGCATGTATTTATATTCCTGGATCACTGATCAAGAGCACTTCATTACTAAAACCAAAGTCCTGCCTAATTTGAGTCTTGGAGTCTCAAATGTGTTAAGACAGCAAGCTCTGCCCTCTGTTGTGCCTCAGTGTATGGCTGGAGCTGTCACGTTTACAGACAGTGGTGCACAGGGAGTTGGAGACCTTCAGGGAAGATGTATACCCTAAACAGAAAAGAAACAAATTTTTCAGTCATTTTGGAAGAAACCTAACATGGGAAGGAAGGTAGGACTTGTTTGAAGTTTGGGGTTTTTTTTTGGTTTTTGTTTTTTTTTTTTTCTGTGAAATATACAGCGTACTTGGTTCTTCAGTGGCTTTGGTAGTAATTTTTTTTTTAATACTAAATAAAGACATCTTTTGTGACCCCAATACTACTGCCTGGGAGGCATCTGGGAGAAATACCATTGTGGTATCATAGTATTAGAACTGTTTTGGGAATGTTTGTTTCAGCACCCTGCATGATTATAATCCTGATACAACGATGTTTGTGGTATGAACTTGATTTTAGGGCTCATGGATGAGTGGAGCTAATTCTGCCAAGTGGTTATCTTCATAAGGAGATCTCACCTTTGGCAAAATGGTTATCCCTGGGAAACTCTGCTGAACTTTGAGGAATATCAGAACTTTGCTGTACTGAGCTCCATCAGAAGGTTGCCTTGTGCTCGTCATCAGCAGATGTAATTTTAGAGAAAGTATCCCTTACAATTTTTTTTTTTCAACTTCTATACTTTTAAGCACCAAAAAAGGATTCCAGAGGAAAAATATGCTTAACTAACATTCAGAATCTGGTTAAACTTGGGAAATGCAGGAGTTAGACTTGACAAAATTCACATTTTTGTGCTTAAGTATTATACCTCATTTAGTGTGCAAAATCTCCTTCTCTGATAGACCGTAACAGTCGCGGCAGCAAACCTTTAATAAGCTAAGGACTGTTTTAGCCTTGACTATAAATGATTCTTACTTTACGCTCCCCTGCATCAGCTGTATCCTTCCGATGCATCCTTTCACATAGAAGAGTTTTGGAGAACAGAATGGAAATGAACAAACTATAAAATGTACATGCTAACAGGACTTTAAATTTCTGTCTCAAATCTTTTGCTAGTACTATGGTTGATGGAAAACTATACTTGAGCACTCTCAATGAAGAAATGTTTTTTGACTAAACATAGCTTTTTGTATGAAGATATGTGCTTTCCCCAGGAAAAGAGACTGACCTACAAAGGACAGCTAAAGAATAAGGCACACAAATATTCCTGGAAACGCTACAGCAGTGTTTCCAAACTTTGACCAAAATATTTGGATTTTTATATTATCTTCCTCCATGTGTATAATCCAACATTTTGATTAATCCACAAGCTGAATTCACAGATTCACTTAAAAACTTAAGAATAAAATAAGAATGTGTGTATATAACCAGAAAATGAGAAGCAATGAATTTAACTGAAAGTGACTGCTATGAACAATACTTCATGCTTTACTCAGAGCGGCTGTTGGAGAGATTTAGTAGTGAAAGCCTGGAAATGTTCTGAGTGATAGAACTATCCATTATGAAGATAAAATTCTGGATATGTGTATTGATCTGTCCTAAAAAAATGGCACCAGGCTATGAAACTTACTCCTTCAGGAGCTGTGATTTGTCACAGATTTCACTTTGCTTCAGTACAGACGTATAGGGAAATCAGTTCAAACTTTCTTGATAACTCAGAGCTTGCTCTTCCTGCTAGATAAGAAAAGTTAGCCTCTCCCTGGTGTTGAACGGGCTATAACCCAGAAAATCAGCTTAGATTCAAGAGCCATTTGAATATAAAAATGGGTCTATGCTTATGCTCATAGTCTGTTATTCCTGTCTTATCAGCTGTCCAATCAGATATTATTCTGGGAAGTTTTTACTCTTCTTGAAGACAGCCTTGTCCTTCTGGCATTCTTTTGTAGAAAAGCCAGCAAAAAGTCTTCTGTCTTTCTCTAGAAATAACAGGAATTTGCACCTTAGGAAGAGTTGTAGTAACTACAACTTTAATGATATCAAAATCAGAAACTGAAATTATGCTTAATGGCAGTCAGGAATCATAGAATGACATGGTTGTTGTTGTCAAGATAAGTAAAATTGGCTATTTACTATAACAACCCACTTTTGGAATAATAAGCTTAATAGGCAATATTTAATGCTTAATAATTAGATATATTTTATTCTAAAAAATGATGAGTGGTGTTTGTTCATTGTATATAACAAAACTGAAAAATCACAGACTATGGAGTCATTCTAGTTGATGGCAAATGGTTTTTATGTATCTCTGAAAAGGTGATTAATCTACATTATTTCATTGAGTCTCTTTTTACTTCTTCATGTTCACAGTTCCCAGATGCTGACAATATTGTTTTTGATATAACCCAGGATGCCATTGNTGGATTTAACTCCATTGACCACAAGCTGTTGAACCCAAAAATCTAACCAGTTTTTTACCCAGGAAAGTGTATGCCCATCCAAGCTAAGAACAGACTATTTCTCTAAGAGAACGCAGTGGGAAACTGTCAAATGCCTTACTAAAGTCAGGGTAAATGACATCCACAGCCTTTCCTTCATTGAGCTAGTCACCTTGTCACAGAAGAAGACCAGGTTTGTTAAACAGGATCTGCCCTTCAGAAACCCATGCTGACTGGGCCTGATCACCTGTTTGTCCTGCATGTGCTGCAGATTAGAATTTAGGATGATCTGCTCCTTCAGCTTCCTGAGCACTGAAGTCAAACTGACAGGCCTGTAATTTCTCGGATCATTGTTCTGTCCCTTCTTATATATGGGTGTTTCATTGGCTGACTTCCAATCAGATGAGTCCTTCCCAGTCAGCCAGGACTGCTGCCAGTCAGTTAGTTGATCATGAATCTGAGTTTTAAAATATATACATCTTTTTACAATGCATAATTAACATCTATCATGCGATGTTCCCAGATTGAAGACAGATGGTAAACAGGAGTCCAGGTCTTAAACTTTTATACATCTCTTCACATTATTTACAGTTGCATTAGAGGTGGGAATTATAGAAGGGTTATAAACATTTATGCTTCCACTTATTTACAAGATGAGAAGATGAAATAAAATTGGTTAGTTTCAATTTTTATTTTTTAGAAAACTGTATATTGTTCTATATGAGACAAATGCCCAAAGCCTGTGTGCCAAATTCTGTGCTCCTTAATTGAGTGATGGCTTTTGCCTGATAAAGGCCTATGGAATTCAGCTCAATTATGTTATTTCCTTTTTCTTTTTCTTTCTTTTTTTTTTTTTTAATGCAGGGCTGTGTGCTGTAAAAGAGGATGCAGTAGTATGATGATGTAAGTCCTAAAATATTAATCTGTTTTCATGGTTAGGAAATGATATCTCTCACCCATTATTAACCAGTAAACAGCCCTCTCGTTCTGTATTCTAATCACTGCTGAATAGTTCAATGTATCTTTATACAGCTGTTTCAGCATGTTGAGTTTAAAAGAGTCTGTGCTGCTCATGGAGCAATTGCACAGCTGGCTGCTGGCTGTACTTTGAGCACTAATATAGCTAGAGCACAGCTGCGGTGAAGTAAATCATGTAAAAATACAAACTATTAAGATTAGTCTAGTTTCTGATAGAATAAAGAACATATTCCCATGAGATTAGGAAATCAGAGATTGGTATTTCTGCAATACTAAAACAGTACTAGAGTTCATGGAAGATCTACAAAAATTTTCTGTGATGAATGCTTTCAAACAATCTGTTCTGACTGTTACTGATTAATATTACTGAAACGAGCAAATTTAAAGGCCTTCTACATACGCTATCCATGATGCATCTGAATGCTGCATATGTTAAGTACCAAATTCCAGCAAAGACATTGGTGCATAACTTCCCAGTGAGGTGCTTTGCATTAAGGTTAACACACACTGCTGACAGAAGGATTATTGTTTTTGTGAGGAAACAGAGTGGGCAAGCTGGGTGGGGGAAGAGTAGATTTTTAGCCCAGGGCTTATTGTAATAAAAAAAGATTTCTTAATGTACTATGTTGTAATAAAATGCACAATGTGTTTTAGGCTTAAATAACTTTATATTTTCCAAAGCATACGCTAATTTTGACGGTTTTAATGTGTTTTTATCTAACTAAATTGATATAGTCTTTTAAAATACCTCACGGGTATTCTGTTCTATCAGTTTAGTGACTGTTCCATCAATCAATCAGGGACTGTGTGGAAATATACCCAGATTTTGGAACAGAAAGGAGCTACCCCTGTAATTTCAGAAACATCCTTCGGATCTTGGGATACTGCTCTTGCATCTAAACAAAGTCATTTTAGTTTTTTTGCAGTCTTTGGATATTGAGAACTGCTCTTGAATCTGAACAAAGTCCTTTTAGATTTTTTGTGGTATCATATTTGGAGGGGTTTTTTTTTTCGTATGTTTTCCTTCTTTAGCTATGTTGTAGACAACCTAAAAGGAATAGAAGTTCAAGGAAGTCTGTTAGGAGGATGGTATGTGCCTCATCTTGCTGAGGATGGCATGCTGCTGAAATCTGGTTAGAGAGCAGAAAGTGCCCTAGAGGACTCTAAACAGGTAATAAAATAAATATTTTTAAAGTTGAGAAAACCCAAAAGTTTGTGTTGCTCTTTAAAGCTTCCATAGGAGTATTTTAGCTAGAAAGAAAAATGGCTGAGCTTCTGTGGTTATTAGCCCAGAGAGCGCTGTCAATCAATTTGATTCCCTTGAACTACTGCAGATCCAATTACAGAGGTTGCCAGCGTTGTTGCCTATACTTTGGGGACATAAAAGGGCTTTGGCCTAAAATTAATTGGTAAAGTTTCATTTTTTTTCCCTCAGAAATATTCCCTTCTTCTGATTTGGGGGTTGATTGAGAAGAAAAAGAAAAACACTATGTGCATACAAATACTGAGGTGCAAAATCCTCCACAAAACTGTGCCCTGCTAATGCTTCTGTAGTTCTTTGTCTGAGGCATAGTCTCTCCTAGTTGTACCAATCTAAAATGAAATTATCTTTCATGACTAGAGCACCTAGTTACTGTGAGAGTTGTAGTCAGAGCAGAATGAATCAAATAGCAGAGGAGAAAGAGAAGTTTCAGGAGGGTCAGGAAAGGGTTTAAAGTAAGGAGAAAATGAAGGTACTTTCAGGGCTGGAATACATTTTAGCTATTAAATTAAACATTTGGCTTCCTACTGCTTGTTTTCTCACCAATAACACAAAATCCCATGATCCTGTTCAAGACTGAAAACGTTGCAAGAGCCTCTTTTTCTCAGCCTGTTGAGGTACCTGTCCTGCTTGTGGTTCCTGCGCACAGCAGGTGTAGAAATGTTCCTCTTACCACAGGAATGGTGAGTGTGTGTCTTTGGATTCCACTTTCAAAACCTGCTCAAAAAGAAATACAAGCAAGAGATAGAGCTTTGTTTTTACAGCTGGCAGTTCAGAATGAGGGTTGTTTATTATTAGCTATTGTAATTATAAAAATTAACTATAGCAATCATTGAAACTCCAGTCTTCTGACTAGAGCAAAAGAAAGCCCTTCTTGGCCTTCTGTAAGAGAACCACTGTGTGAGATATTAATGAATTTGGTTTGTTTGTCTATACCTCCATGACTTAACAAACCACCTGGCTACATTCAGTAGTGTTTATAAAGCACTAGGATCCTGGCATAGATGTAGCCAGATAAACATTAAAGGTATTCATGAAAAAGCTAAGTATTTCCATTTGAAATGGATAGTGTTCAGTGCTTTGAAGTCCCTTGAGAACATAATTGGGATAAATACTGGAATCATTAGGGTATGAGGCATCTTTGGCAGTTGCAATAAGGAATGACTCGAAATATAACTAAGATTTTCTGAGCTAACATGGTGAATACGACAGAAGATGTGATGACTGTAATAGTATGCACCTCTCTGTCTGACTTTGTAGGAGAGAGGATAACCAAAGTGTAGCCAGTGTGCAAATACAAATATGTCTTCCTTACTAGTACTTACTAAAAAAAGATTTACATATTTCATGAACTTGATCTATATTTTTTTTTCTGTTGAAATCTGTAGACAAATAAATGTTTTTTGTAGACATACACAGATTAAGTATTAAAATTCACAGCAATGAAAGTACCTGATGCCAGCCATTTTCATTTTTGGAGTTATATAGGCACATTAGTACTGATAATTCAGTGCTATTAGCTCTACTTGCATAAAGAATTATTAGTACTAAGAAGTAATAATTAAAGCATTCAAAGCTTGAATTATTTTAATTAGGAGTAGGAAAATGTATTATTACTGTAGATGCTGAGAGGTTAATACTTGTAGCAAGACAGCTCTGCATATCTTGCTGGACAGAGTGGGAAAATTTTTCCTTAGAGATTAAAAGCTTCCTAATAAACCCATTCTTTCAAATTATCAATGACTATGCAAAGTAAATGAAGTTAAATCAATAAGAATTTTCCTGCTATTCAGATTAAATAAAGCTCATAACAAAATAGTTGCTTGACACATTGCTTGCTGAAGAATGTCGAAGAGATTTAGACCCATCTTTCTGCATGTTAGTAAGATTTCTTTTCCTAGTTCATTATTTCATAAAGATACTCTTTTCAATAACAACAACAATAAGGTATTTGAATTTAAAGTTACAAGGAGAATTTGTTTTGGATAAAGACATAATGTTAGAAGAACCCTTTTTTTACAGAATTTAATAATGATTCCAGGAATATGACAATCTCTTTACAAATAAATGCTTAAGATCCTTAGTTAATCATATATGCTTGTGTTGTATAATATAAATCCTATTAAAATGCATATGCTTTTTTTCTAGTTTGAAATTCACCAATGTAACTAAGTGGGCATCTATTTTAAGCTTATGCAACTTATGCTTTAATGTTTTCAGAAACCTTATTAGTTTACTATATCAAACTATTGAAAGAATTGGCAGAATAAGTGGAGGCAATGATCCCTGTAAATGACCTTGAATTGTAAAGCCATAAATAGAACATAAATGCCATTTTCAAAATATGACATGAAGTTTTATTCTCATTATACAGCATACACATAACTCCCAGAAGTAGTTCAAGCAGAGATGATACATTCCCAGCCCACACCAGCCTTAGCATGAGAACAGGATAGGAAATGAATTGTGTCTAATTAAGACATTATAGCTGAAGAAACTATATGACATGAACAAATTTATATGTGGAAAACTTAAAACGCAGACTTGTTCCACTTATCCCCTGAACTTCCAGCACTTTATAATTTTACTTTTAATGTTTTAATGTAGACTAGTAACATTTTCAGTCATCCTTAATGAATCTCTTTAATTGTTATATGGAAGAAAAATAAAAATGTTCCTTCAGAAAGAACTGATAAAACCCTCTGTTTCCAGGCTTCAATCTGTCCATCTGTGAACAATGAAATTTGTTTAACGACCATATAATTGGACTTTGTTCTGGTAACAAACAGTTCTTGGCAGGAAAATGCTGCCATTATTCTAGTAATGAGTGGTACACAATGGCTGTCCATTCTTGGTTGCTGTTGGAGGCCCTCAGAAGAGCTGTAAGTAGTAAGCTGTAACTTTTCCTTTTGGTTTTATAGACTGCTAGGTCTATACAACCTCCAGCTAATGGATATTTCCATGTCTTTTTCTTGGTTTGTCCTAAAATATAAGGTGAAATACAGGCACTGAGTTAGTTGCAACTACTGGACAGAACTCGAGGTACCTCAACAGATGGTTACAAGGAAGGCTGTATGTAAGTGTGACATGAAAAAGAACAGGAGGAAGGAGAGTTTTGGGTTTTTTCTTCCTGTACAGCAAATACAGGAAGGCAGTGTGCTCATGAGATAAATCCTAGTGCCAGACTATAGCAGAAATTTCATAGAAACCAACAAAAGAAAATGTGTTTTCATGTTTCAGTTCTTCAAAAATTATTGAAAGTTGTGAGAAATAAGGTATTGCAACTTTATCTGCTTGATTTTTATACAAGAATGGCCACACTTTCCTCAGCAATTTATTTCTTATGTCCTTTATTGAGTTCAGCACTGCTGGAGTAACTGAGTTTACTTCAAATATATTAAGAGAATGATTTGTGGCTCTAGACACATACAAATAAAGACTCTATTATAAGTATTACTTGCCTCAAATATTAACATGATTATAATTTAAAATGCAGATTTCAGCACCCAGTAACTTATTTCCTTACCAACAGTGACAGTGATCTCTCCCTTAGAGCTTGTATGTGTCTATGTATAGAAACCCAGTATAAACCTCAGCAACAAAGCAATGAAGGAATCAAAATGTGGATAGATGTCTTAAAGTGTATTTGAATCATACTCCACTCTGAACATAGCTGCAGGAGTCTGCAGCAGGCTTTGATTATAACTATAATTGTGTCTTTACATAGTTTCCCTCCTATATTAATGTGTCAATTCAAGTACTCTTTACTCTTGTCCTACATTTGATTGAGGAAAAAAAAAAACCATCCAAAAACATCTGGGCTACATAATTTTAGAATAGGCTTCATCAGTAATGATGACCTTGGTTGACCTTTTTTTTTTTGTTTTGTTTTAGGAATGTGTAGGCTGCATAGTTGAGTGAGCTAAAGACCTATTTTCTGGGAGAAGATAGAAAAAGGAACATAATATAGTGGAACCAGAATGAGCTTAATCTGAAATCAGTGTGTAACACACAGTCACAGAAGAGGGCAGGGAGAACAGGAGGCATGTGTAATCCAGCAGTTGTGCCTAGTATCGTGGTTTGGCCCAGCTAGCAGAGTAGCACTACAACAGTCTCTCAACCCTGATTTGGGGTCACTATCAAAATGAGTC
>WBNH01010545.1:87320-162343 GCA_013401255.1 Urocolius indicus | reverse complement strand
TTTTTTTTTTTTTTCTTAACCTAGACCTTTGGCTGTATGATATATTTACATACCTTGATATTTTATTCTTTGAAGTCCACAGGCACCAGTGTCAAGAACAGTCACAGACAGTCATTTACTGTGCTGGGTTGCTAACTGACCTCCAGAAACCTCTGTCAAGGACACAGTATTGTCATTTACCTTCAGAAATCGTGAGTTATGCAAAAAAAAAAAAAAAAAGATATTTAAAGGCTTAAAATCTTTATACTTCTTTTCTGACTTGTCTGGTTCTACAATAACATGTCATGTTGCAAATTTCTCTTTCATAACTGTGAACATTGGACAAAAGTTTACATTTCCATTTGACATTTAATTCCAGAAAAGGAAGACTTTACTGAAAACACTGAATGTGAAGTGATAATGGGCAGGTCTTCAACCCTTTGTGGCAAATGTCTGCTGCTATGTGATAACTGTTATATTGGACTTAAATTTGTTGACAGAGAAGTCACTGAAAATAAGAACTGGCTTGGCTAAAAGCCATCAAGAGTGGTATACAACAGAGATATATCATGATAAAAACTTAAAAATACTATTTAAGGTATGGAATGGTCTGACTGGAAATGGAATTAAGCTCTAAAACCAATTCTCTTCCTGACCCCAAGTGCAACAGGTAGGTGGCATAAAGAAGGAAACAGAAAAGAAGCATGTGGACTATTTTTTCTAAAAAATTAAGGACATGGAAGTGGTGTATTACAAGATTCTAAGGTAAATAGCAGAAGGCATGGTAAAAACCAGAAATTCATATTTTAGCTAGTACAACTTAAGGTATGTTAACACAAAAAGCAATGGTAAGGAAAGTGTAAGTCTAAAACGTAGGATCTATGGCCAGGGAGCAAATATTATTAATCATGCAGCAGATGTAGTTGGATTGTATGGCAGATTCCTCAGTGAAGGAGAACAGCTGTCTTGCAAGAGATATCATCACAATAAGAGATCATTATCACTGTGGTCCAGACAGAGCTGTAAAGAAATGTGATACTTTACTCACTATTGCTCATGAAGCATGGTTTAGAAAAGCAGATAAATTGTTGCACACAAAACAAGAAGCAGTGTTGTACCAGAAACTTCTTTCTCTCACTTCAAGGAAGAAAAATTTTCAGTTGAAAATTCAAAAAGGAAAAAGGAATGACAATGCATTCAGTTGGACAAAACTGGGCACTTGGAAAATATAAACCTTATGCTAATTATCTGTTGTGCAGTAGCACTTTGCAGTGGAATCACTACTCTGTACATTGGCAATTGACTGTCACATCCATCAGAAAGCAACAATGATGAAACTCTCTAAAATGCTGAAAAAGGCACTAACGTTCTAAGCACGGATTCCTGGATATAATCTAGATCTCTGTTAGTAACTGCACTACCCTCATGTTTTTCACTTCAACTTCTCAGATTTGGGGCCAGGAATGTAACTGCGATATGTGCTTGAGTCAGCTGTTGTGAATGACAAATCCGGCTGATGGTAAAAGAAGATCAGAGCAAAATTAATCTAGAATAGGTGATATAGAGCAACTAGATCTCACAGGCAAGAACTGTTCTTTCATTTGCATGCTTACAGCATAATGAAGGCTGAGTGACACACGGTCAGCTAACTGAATGGCTCTACTAATATATGACAGAGGAAAGGAAAAGTGGTACCACAGTTACAGCCAAACAAGAGTTATCTCCAGCTCAGAACCAATATGGGCCCTGGCTCTTCTGAAGATCCCTGGAGTAGGAAACTCAAGGAAAATAAGGCAGGGTTCCTACCTCTTCCTCATACATTTATGAGGTATGAGAAATGTAGAAACCATACATGAGTGTTCAAACCAGGCAGAACTGTGTACATAGATCAAACATCTAATACAACTTTGATGTCATCATTAAGTCCTAGTCACAGAAACCTAAGTTATGATTTGGTAGTGTTCACTACTGAGTTTTGCTTTGAAAAGCCTCTGAAAAAATAGGCTTCAGATTTCTATGTGTGTATTATTTATCTTTAAATTATTTCACACTTGCTTGCTTTGTGAATCAAAAGTTAAATATCTCTCTAGTACTCTTCATCTTCACATGCTTTAGTCTGTTTGATCCTTGAGAGGACAGGTAAACAGCTCTTCTCAAATAGGCTAAGCACTGGAACAGGGATTGGCATATTCTCTCAAAGACATGGGACTAACATTTACTTTGATAGTTGTAGAATGCAACTGAAAGGATTATCAGATGATTCTGGAGGTAAAGGAACACAATGAAGATACTTTTACTCATCCTTCCACAACTGCACTTGTTTAGCAGTGCTATTGGAAATAAAACATAACCATATTACCCCTGAGCTGATGTGGCAGTGGCAGGGCAAAGACCTCTCTCCTTCTCTGTTTCTTCTCAGTGCAAATCTCCAGTTTAGGGTGGAAAACGCCAAAGCAAGATTTTTCAATTTGGAAGTGTAACAGTGTTCTACATGGCATTTATAACTCAGAGGTTGAATAATCCCACTTTTTTCCTAAAGACAACTTGGGTTTCATCTATAGTCTTTATTATGGTGGTCTCAATGCCACCAAGTATCACAAATGTGATGGATTGGGAAGACTGACCCATAGAAAAATCACAGTGCTTACATAAGCTACAACTCGGGCACTAGACAAGCACTCCCCTACAAAAGTTCTCTAGTTTGATAATGGGATGTTTTCACATGCAGAAAACATTCTCAAAGCCAAATCCCAAATAGTTTTCCAGGGACAAACTGGAAAATTCATAGAATACTTTTATCCAGTCATAACAAAAATAATATTACTGGTAAAAAACAAGCATATGATACATGCTAGTATCCGTCCAACTAAATGAAAATGTACACTTTTCAAAGTAGCAATACAAATGCAATTAAAATGCTGAAGGCAAGGTTGTTATTCTTGGCATTTGGCAAGTAAAATCTTAGAATGATATATTTACTGGAAATAGCACAAAAAGTTCAGTCTCAGCAAGACATTAGGAGGAGAGGGGAAGCTAAGATACTTCCTCGAAATGCACGCACTGTCTTCTGAACCAACTGTACGTTTGAAGTGGTTTTCATGCATCTCCATGCATTTATGCATGGATAAAATTCTTAAATATGCAATTTCTACTATGCTTTCAGATTTGGGGAAAGAAGATTATAATTTAACAGTTATCAAATGATATAATGTTTAACGGAGTAGAGCATCATCTTATTGACTTCTGCCTTTAAAGGATCTCCCCTTCTTCAGATGAAAACCAGTGATTATAATTGACTATACTGATCACTAGTCGTCCTCTGCACTCATTCATGTGTTTTTTAAATAAAAATCTAATAGCGTTTTCCCTGGAAGCTTGGATTTTTTTTTTCTCTCTTGGCAACTAAGGAACATTTAAAAATAATGGGATGTTGGCTTAGTCATCCCAATATAGCTCAAAATCAAAATTAATTTTAGCACACAATTATACAAAGTGTTTAGTTATGCATTAGCCTCACATTGCACTAACATGACATGAAGAAGAAATGTTGACAATACATGCTACAAAACTCAGAATAGCATTGTAACTAGATCATACATGTGTTTAAACAAGGCAGTAATGGCTAGGAAAGAAGACAAGGAGGGAACAATAATAAAGACAGACAAGTAGTTAATTTTTTTGTTGTATTTATAGCACATATAAGTACTCTTTATTACTTTTACTGCACCTGGTGCAAAGAAAGAAGGAACCAATATACTACAGGAGGAAAATATATTGTGTAATAAGCTGACTAGCTCTTAACAAAGATTATCTTGATCAAAATCATCTGTAACTTGTGTTAATTATCCCCCCTAAACTATTGCCTAATGCTGGATTATTTTGAAGCTAAATGAAAAATTGCTCACAGCTGCATATACTTCATCATATAAATGCTGATTAATGCAGATTTGAAAGCATCATTATGAATAATGCATTCTTTTTAAAGTACAAAGTGAATAAGGCAGTCAATCTGTATAAACAGTGGAATAGGAAGATTTTCAATCAGTTGCATCATTCTCCACGGTAAACAAATGAAAGCATTTTCTTGGCACAGAGAAAGGTGGTGCTCAACAATGGGTTGCATTCCTAAAAGGCTGATAACAGATACAAGAAGGGGAGAGCATTTAAAAGTTTCTCAGGGAGCACTGTGATTGCACTGTCATGCAAACTGCATATTCACCCTTGTGAGTCTCGTCAATGATCTGCAAAAGAGGGAAATGGAGATAACTAGTGGCAAAGTTGAACTCATGACAAATTGCAATTTTTACAATATTACATAACGTATTCCAGAAAGTCTTTCCATTCCATTCATAAACCTTTTTACTGTATAAGAATTCCTGAAATGAACACCCACCCAAATCCAATCTGACTGTGTTGGTAGGCCTATGTTTACTTCATTTAGACATTTGTGTTAGAACTATGGATGACCTAAGCACTGTATCTTGCTCTTAACATTTGCATTGAATAAACATTTATTACCTGTGCAACTCAGAAATTCTTCAGTCTTTACTCAGGGAAAAGGTCCTACTGCACTTAAAATAAAACAAGTTTTATTGAAATAAAAACAACTGGATTCTGTCTTTACATTTGAAAATACTACATATATATGTATATGTGAATATTTTTAAAATACAAAATTACATATACATCATACAAGACATTCATTATATGGTTTCATGAGTGCATTTTTTTTAATGAATATATCCAAATGTTTTGGTATACATATAACTATATTATTATGTTAAACATATCCATAACCTATACGTGTGAGTGTGTATAATGTATAATGTGATTATACAGTGGCTGGCAAATCAGAAATAACAATAAGCCCTTGAAGAGTATCTTTTGCAGTCACAGTCACACAATGTATGTTGTAAGGAAACAGTTTGACTGATGTGATCAATCATTCCCAATGTAAAATTCTGGGAATAATTTCCATTGCTTTCAATGTGAAAATCTGGAGGCCTGTAGTACACAGAGTAGACAGCCCATCCCTATGGGAAGAGTAACTATGCCACAAAAGATGTCCTTTTAAAGTCAATACTTTTTGAAACAATAAATCTTGAGGTAACTTATAAAAATCTGCATCAAAATGCCCCATGCACTGCTGTAATTTAGCAAACAAGTATTGTGTACCACAAATCACATCAGCATCTACTATGTCATTGATCATTCAGTGACCTTTATTAGTCCTTAGACCTTTTCTGTGAGCTCTGAAAAGGATGGTTCATTACATCACTTCTAGAGAACACAAAACTAAACACTTTTGTTCAGCTGTTGTCTTGAATTTCCACATTAAATAATTAAACCAAAGAGGAAGGATTAGTCTGAATATCTGAGACCAAGGACCAAGTCCTAGAACGCTGCATAATCTGAGAAAAAAAACACCTATCTTAGACCTCTGCAAAGGACACTTAATCTTATCACCTTTTCTTTTCTAAGATAACAGGTTTTAATATATACAAAAATTGTGTTATGAAGTGTGATAGTTTAACCATGTGTCATGCACCTGGTACGTTTTCAGCTCCACAGCCAAACACAATGTGTGTTTTGAGAATATAAAATTTTATAAATTCAGAGGATAAGTTGTTGGAGATTGGAGTCTAGCAGGATACGTGCAAGTAAACAGATCAAAAAGGACTTAATAAACACTGTTTAAGGAAGTGGAAAATAGATTGTTGTGAGTTTGTTTGGGTTTTTTTAAATCTTCACATACCACGATCCAAGGACACGGGCTTTTGTGTTTCACTCTATTATGTTTTCTGTAAATCACTGGAGATGAAAACTTTTTCCCTATCTTATGCTCTCCTTTTTTTAGTCAAAGTTACTATTCTTTAGAAATTACCAATCATTTTTCCACTCACATAGGCTCTTGTGCCAATTTGGGAAACAACACTAACTTATGTCTTCTGTCTGCCCTTTAAAAGCACTTAACAACTATTTTGACTTAATTGCTCTTCATTGTACTTGATAAATTTATGGAACATCCAAAGTAAATAAAGTCTGCTATTCTGTAACAGATCTGTCACAGACCTATGCAATTTCACTCCAAATCTTGGTCCCTCTCCCTATCCTCACTTTTTACCTTTTTCCTTTTTATCCTACCTTTTCTCCACTTTGGCATGTTAAGGCATCAAGGTGTATCTATTTCCAGGGGAAAATGAGTAAATACTTCAGAATTTGACACTTCAAAATAGAATCATCTTTTTGTTCAAGTGTCAGTGCTTTAGAAATCATGTATTTTTAGCTACCACAATATTTTTTTCACGTATATAAAGAAAGAGTTGTCCCTTAATATTTTTTAAATTTAATTTTAACTACTTAAGTTTTGGGTTATTTTTTAGCCTCCTCTTCACTGTTAGTGACCTTAATGATAGGTCCTTAGTCCGTCTTTGTCAACAACTCAGAAGGGGAAAAAAAAGGAGTTTACAATCACTGTGTTTTGTAATTGAAGTCTTCGTGAAATCTTTGTCTGTAACCAACATGGGACTTTGCCTGTGATGTTCAAATTTAGCCTAACTGTTTTGACCAGTGTAGGTATTATTTTATGTTTTTTTCCTGAATAATTGTGGATAAACATCCTAATTTTGAAATGTAATTTGGTAATATGAAGATTCATTTAAAAAATTAATTATACTTTATCACCTCTATTGAAGGTATCATTTGAGCATCAGGAGCAGTATTATTTGGGTACTTTCAAATATAAAATGGAAAGATGTGATTTTAACAGCCTTTGTGTTTGTTTACTGTCATCTGCTGCCATCTGATTTTTTCATTTCCATATAAAAAGCTGTTCCCAGAAGAGTTTGGCCAAACAGTCATTACTTAAATCTTTGGTGCTCTGGAAACTTTTACTCTAAGAATAAGCATTTTTGCTAATAATACAAGTATTTTTCTTATGTCTGGTCTTGAGCCAGACACCCTAGGTACCTACAGACATCTGCAGTACCTTCCAGTTCACTCAGTAGATCCAGAAGGTTTCTTATATTCCTAAGACTTTATTAACTCATTATTAAGCTTATTAGCATCCCATTTCCAATTGGGATGCACCCAAGAGTGCTGAAGGAGCTACTGATGTGATTGCTGAGCCTCTCTCCACCATTTTTGAACAATCATGGAGGACAGGAGAGGTGCCTGAGAACTGGAGAAAGGCCAATGTTACTCCAGTCTGCAAAAAGGACAGGAAGGACGACCCAGGAAACTACAAGACGGTCAGCCTCACCTCCATCCTGGGAAGGTGATGGAACAACTCATCCTGGATGTCATCTCTAAATACATGAAGGAATGTGTTTATCTATTCACACAAAGGAGGATGGTTATTAGAGAGAGCCAACACAGATTCACCAAGGGGAAATCCTGCTTGACCAACCTGAAACTAAACATGAGCCAGCAATGTGCTTTCATTGCCAAGAAGGCCAATGGCACCCTGGGATGCAATAAGAAGAGTGTGGGCAGTGGGCTGGGAGAGGTTATCAACCCCCTTTACCCTGCCCTGGTGAGTCAGAGTATGATTCTATCAGCTTTCCCCTTATTTTTTGTCATGGTTATCACAGGCCAAGAGCCACATTCACCTTCTTCGGTTACAGCCTGGTTTTGCTTAAAAGAATGATGCCTGTCTGCCTGTTCTTTCTTCACCAAAGTGAGTAAGAAGGTATTAAGACACCTAAATCACATTGAAGTCCTACAGTTCTTCCATTAAAATCAGTGAAAATGTTCACATTTTCACACAGTACTTCTAGATCTAAAATGTCCTAGCAGAAAATTTCATTATTGCCTTTTTAAATGATAAAGAGAACTGAGGATTTCTATCCATTTCCTCTTTTGCCAATTTTATATCCACAGTATCGCCTTTCTTCCTTCTTTCAAATTGATTGCTTCATTATTTTGCACTAATTTATTTTTTTACAATTTAGTCTAGAGCAAATAAAAGCATTCATTTTTAGTATTAATTTTCTTTCTTTTTGGTCTCCGAAAGAAAACTCAGTTTCAGGTGTTGACATAGTCTACAAAGTGAAAGTGAATATTTATCTGGTTATATATTTACATCATTCAGAATGTTGTCTAGATTTGAATTGAATCTGCAAAAGAGTACTAAGTCTCTTGAAGTGAAAGCCAAGGGTGACCAAGAAGTTGTTCAAAGGATATTTAAAAACCAAAGAAGAGAAAAATAAGTTTGTTGCCTTTCTCTTTTGAAAAAGGGGGAAATATATGAAAAAAAACAACAAAGCCCTGCTTCAGCTGAACTTAGGAAATACCAAAAATCTTAGAAGTTTCTATCTTTGTCAGATTTCTAAATCAGGCTCTCAAGGTTTTGAGTACATGTCAACTAAAACTCCAGATTGCTGCAATGCCTACCCAAATTACGGGTTTTGGATTTCTGCGAAGCTGTTACTTTCCGATTCCTTTTCAGCACCAGAAAACAGAAACAGCAAAGACTTTCACATTAACTTTGGAGTTCTTGAAAAGCAACATTTTTAAGCCCCACTTCCCTAGAGCACGGAGTAACAGATACTTTGACACCTTTTGGATTTTTGAAACAGTATTTCACTGGTAAATATGAAGAGAGGTCTGGGTCCGTTTGGGTTTTTTTTTTTCCTAAAGTAAATATGTTTGAAAGCAGGAGACCTGTGTCTTCTGTCTAAAGTTCAGAACTGTCATTCCATCTCTTTTCCCTACTGCTCGTCCCACCCCTTGGTGGAAACCAATACCAAAACACTGGAATGAAGTAAGCAAAAATATTTGCTACCCTGTGCAAAGCAAATACTCTAATATAGATTCATCAGCTTTGTACTACAGCAACACTCCTTTTCTGGATCACATTTTTCTGCACTATCAGACTATCCAACTCCTCAATTGAGAAGATTGCAGTTTAATTCAGAAGTAGGAGGCAACTGGTTAAATTGGCAGCATTTCAAATGCATTCCCTAAGGCCTTAGTCCTCAGCTCCTGTTCTGTACCATGAGTGTCTGGAAGATGGTTATCACAGCTGCGGTAGATGGAGTTTAATGCAACCCACGCTTTTCCTCTGGGAGAATTCCTACAAAAATTGGAAAAACAAGAATGAAGTTTTCTTTACAAAGAATCAAGGCTATAACATTTAATCTACTCTACAAGAATCTAAAGAATGGGAAGCTCAAGAATCTTGTATTTCATACACCCTTACCTGTTTTCACTCTTAGTTCAACCACAACTGAGTGGATAGATGCCATTGTAACAATGCAACTATTACTTTTGAGTCTTTAGCCAGTGCAGAGAACTTCTGCCTTAAAACAGGTATAAAGCAGAACAGATTAATTCAGCAAAAAGTAAACTGTCAGGGGAAAAAAATATTGCAGCACCATCCAACAGTCTCAGTTCAGGGACTAAGGAAACCATTCAGCTTGCCTGTATTCTTACACCACTCTGAGCTAAACAGTTTGTCATCTACAAAAATCTGAATTTTCTGTCCAGGTAGATACCTACATAATGTATTAAAAAGATGAAGAGCTGAGAATTTTCTACTCAAAAGTGTTAAAAGAATGCCCTTCTCCTGAAAGGAAGTAATTTCTAACACCATTTAACTCTGTAAATGTCCCAGGAAGAAATCCAGCAAACAAAAATTGACCTGAGCACCTCCAAGTGGATATAACGTGACTTCTGGGCTTTATTTTTTACTATATAACATAACAAAGTATGTCTTTTGGAGAAGAAACCTATATGGCTGCACAAAACCAATCATTGCATGAAAAGTAAACAGCAGAGCTAGGTGAAGCATAAATATTGTAAAATTCAAGGACTACATCTGCATGGCTAAAGGGCAGTTCTTGGATATTGCATGCAGGAAAGAACTCAAGTAAAGATTTGCAGTTTCAAATATGGAGAAAGGCTTGTGTGCCTGTGAGTTTTACTACTAGCTAGTCTAATAAAAGATTCTACTTTACCTAGAAATTTTGCCCTGTCTCACATTTGTATAGCATCACAGGTGCAATAACTGTATTTCTAAATATATATTAATCATCAACTATTTTGATTCACCAAATACTTCATTATTCACCAAATATTCAGTTGGGTGAGTTCTATCCTCTCTAAAGAAGAAAAAGAGTTTAGAGAAAACTAACATAATGAACAAACACTTGCATTAAAAACATCTGTATTTGAGAGCAAATAGAAAATTCTTCTGTCTTGATTTCTTCCTTTGTCTCCCTCCAAATACTGTGGCTTCAGCAAGGTGATGTGAAAAAATACCAGTAGGGCGTTTCTGAAATTCTCCTATTTCTGTCTGAGTAGAATAATCAGTGCCAAGAAACAGGGAAGAGTGCTTGTGGATCACTGATACCATTCTGTCAGATTTGCCAATCTTCCACAGTGTAGAGATAAAAAAAAAAAGACAACCTGCCCAATAAGGCCAATACTCATGTAGAGGAGTACTGCAAAAATTTCAGGAAAACCACAACAAACACAGATTCTCAGTGATGAAGACCTCACGCTTTTTATGTGATCTAACTAAAAACAAGCTGTGATGACAGCAGAAGAAATGCTAAGGGTAAACAGAGCAGGAGCCTCTCAGCTGTCTCCTTGTCACAGCGGAGGTCACAAGCTCAGGAAAAGTGGCAGGAGCAGCAGGTGCTTCTGGAAATCCTTTTGGCACATTGCCACTGTCACATGTTTGCTGGATCATGCTGTATGAACAAATAAATCCACCCTCTCAGTTTGTAAGAGACACAAGTGTTCTAATGAAATAACCTATGACAGTCGGAAACGGTTTTCTTTTAAGGCTTGGAAGACGTGACCCAAGACACAGAAGAGATAACTGCAACATTCTCAGTGATTCCATGAGCTCCCTAAACTGTGGGAAAGAAGTGCACAGAAGAAATGTCACCCAATGGCCTGCCTGGGAATCTATTCCCGCAGGACCTGTGATTGTCACTGACCTTCACCAGGGCAAGCAACAAACCAAGTTTTCATACATCCGTTTTCAACTGATTTGTTTTCAGTTAACTTACTTCTCTTGAGGGCAAACCTCTTGCAAAATAGTAAAAGGCAAAACGTGGGAGAGAGGCACACAGGAGAAGTGGATATCTTCAAGAATTACATATATGCAAAACTGTATTCATGTAGCTGTGTAAAAAAATCCAAACAAAGAGCATTCTAAAGCTTGTTGGGTGTTGGCTGTAAGCTTGCAGGCTACCCATGGATAAAAGTGACAGAGAAGTTGTCTGCTTGCATTTTCTCCCTATCTGTGTAATCAGATCCTACCCACTAAGAAGTTGAATTAATGTAAAGACAAAATCACCTGGGAAAAATTAGGACAAGTGCACACAGACTGCTGCTTAGGGCACAGTTTCTTCTGTCCACATATGGAGAGCAGGTTGGCTTCTGCCTCAGTCAGCTGGATCTGTGAACAAACTGAAGTTTGTGGTTTATTGAAATCACTTTCTGTTGGCATTATAGTTGCATGCTTTTCTCTAAATCATCTCCTAATGGAATGAAGCAATAATAGCCAAATAGATACAAAAATTATTATGTGTAATATCAGGAAAAATAAAGAAGGCAAAATCAATATGATTCTAGCTCTCAGAAAACAAAACAAAACAAAACAGGGTTTTGTTTCTGGTAGGCAGAGAGCTCTGCCTATGATTTCTAAGTATCAGTGAAAAGTCTGAGATTTTTACAAATACATGTATTACATTGCCAAAAAAATGTATTTTTATTTTGTATATAAAAGTTCTCAGAGTGCACTCTATAGTATATTAGATAGCACTGTATAGCAGTAATTTAGTAACAGATACTTATAAAGATTTTCCTAACTCTCTGATAACTGAGATACTGAACTGATGTATTTTTTTCTTTCTTTCATTCCAGGCAACCCAGCTAGAGG
The DNA here is from genome assembly GCA_013401255.1 of Urocolius indicus. Lineage (NCBI taxonomy): Eukaryota > Metazoa > Chordata > Aves > Coliiformes > Coliidae > Urocolius > Urocolius indicus. Next base: position 150,468 of record WBNH01010545.1, on the reverse strand, counting down.
ATCTAAAATAATAATCACTGTTTCCCTGCTTAAATGTCTGCATATAGAGAGTGTCCCATCCATGTAAAAAAACCTTCAACCCACAACCTCCCCTACCCCCCCAAAAAAGAGGATTACTCAGTTGTTGAGTTATTCTTTTAGAATGCTATAACAGCAAGTTATTTTTTCCTTATCAAACCTACAGCTCTTCGTGTAGCAGAGGACAATATATAACATTTTCAGTCAAATGTTTTACATAATACTCCAAACAAACATCTGTTTTTAGAGTAAAAAAGGAAGAAGGTATTCAGAAATTAACTGAATTATTAATATCTTTTTACAATTTCATTAATAAAATCTGTTCTGTAAAAACATAACTCTGCAATACTAACGTTTCAGTCTAACCAGTTCCCTCTTTTCTAGCTGTTTATTCCCTAGTTTAGATGTTGCTCATCTCTTACGGATATCATATTGAGGTTCTGTCAGGAACAGAAGATTACTTACTTCAGTCACAAAAATGTGAATGAGGATAGTAAGTTTCAGAATACCAAAAGTTTCCTTTCAAACATATTTCCCACATCATCTTTCCATCAGTGGGCATTAGGTTATTTTAAAATTTTGTGGTTTAAAAATGTCTTTGAAGTAAATTCAGTATCATGCACTGGACCATCATAGAAGTCATTATGCCATTCTAAAGCTAGAATGAGGTCTTGCCTTACTCTTTTTGACTGTGCATATTACAGAAGTTCCTTTTCTTTCCTTTTTTTTGGGAGGAGGGCGGGGGGATGGCGGTTAAAAACAACTTTAACTTTTTTTTTACCTTCATGTTACTCCAGGCTTAACTTCAGTTTAGACAGTCTGAGCTGAGGGAAAAAAAGCAAAACAAACAGTATTTGTCTCCTTTTGAAAGTTATTCAGGCACCATGGGCCAGGTTTCTTATTAATGCTCTCTTTTGAAGCCATTGTTATCTAAACTCTTATACAATTTGTTTTGGAATTTTCCTTGTTTTCAAAAGTAGTGTTGAAAACTCAATGAAGTTAACACAAAGAACTACTGTAATGAGGTAAGACTCTGTCCATACCAACAAAAGGGATAAAAATGAATTATGTCGTATACTGCCAGTGAGCATCAGTGTTAAGTGAACATATGAACAGTGAAAGTTTGATTCAGTTGCCTAAATGGCATCTAGTGACATTTGAGATGCCCTAGGATTTCCCACATAACATTCATATGCAAATGCAAAAAGGCATAAATCTTCCTTGTTTTCTTGGGGTATCAGATCTGACAGGCCTATGCAAACTCTCCAGTGACTGAAATGATGTGAGAGAATTTTACTGAGACATTTGAATCAAGCCCTAACTGTCTGCATATTCTGTCACTTAGTCATCACCACAAAAAAACTAGCATTACAGTTTGTTGATTAAGGACATACTTATTAAATGCCTTAAACACATTTTCAAAAATCTGCTCAATATGAATTATGAGATTGACATAGTCTGTGAAGCATGAACACTAGGATAGCAAAGCCCCAGAACCTTTATGCCACGTGCTTTGTTCTCTTGACTCAAATTATAGCACATTTCCATGGGGACAAATACAATCATGTTGTGGAACTTTATTAAACCTTATAAAAACCAGTAATCCAAATCATCTGCTGCATAATTAGATACAGTCTCTGTGATATTTGCAAAGTTGCTTCTGTTTCATGTCATGGTGGACTGATTGGTAGTGAACTCATCTGGGTTTTAATACAGTTACTGAATGTAGGTATTGTAGGCCTTGGTTCCATCAACATGTGTGACATTAGTGTACAGTCATATCACTAACTGCTTCCCAACTATACCTAATGTGGAATGTTTATAAATTAAAGTGAAATATTATGAACAATTCAGTTTATACTAGGAGATACATTTTTTATTCTAGATGGATCACCTAGTGCTCTTTATCTTTGCTATAGCATTTGTTAAGACTATTAGGAGTGCATTTTGCCCTTCTCTTTCAGAATGAGTTTGCAAGTGATCTGTTTCCATTCAGTGTATGAGACAGCTTCTTTTGAGACATTGTTTGCAATACATAGACAAAACACAGTGTCTGTTCTGTAGCTTTATATTAGTAGTCACTAATATAAAGGTTTCAACCATTTAGCAGGTATAGCAGGTCTATTATGTTTAGCAATATTTGTCACCTTGTCCAAGTAACTGTGACAAGCACAGTTTGGTTTTAGCTTATTTTCTGGTTGATTTCCTGTCCATAGCCAGCTTGCTTTCACCTCTGCTGCTGACTTCCTCTATACTACACTTCTTACCTTACAAGGGCTGCCATGCTCCTCATTGCTCACTGCACAAGCTAGCCTATCCTTGGAGACACTCCACCTCCAAGCTGATCAATTCATCCCATTCCTGTCTTTTGCCTACAAAGACCACCAATTCTCAAAGCTCCAGTTCTACTTTGGTAACCTTTTGACATTGTGTACTGATGTACAATGATGTCTTGTACACACAAGAATTATTAGTGACATTCAACATGACTTCATAGGGGTCACTTAAGGACAGATCATAATCTCAGTGTAAACTCATTTCTACAGTTAGCTTATTTTATTTTTAGCATTTCTTAAACTTAGATTTCTCTGTGCTAATGTTACTATGACTATACTGACCTCTAGGGGTTTGCTTTCCATCACAGAGCTTTTCTAGCCATGGAATGATGAGGCAAGTTTCCTGCTTGAGTTGTACACGTGGAAATATATTCTCAGCTTTTGGCACATTGCAGTTTCTTTAGAAAGTGAGAAAGAGATGAAATAAATGCTAAAGTGACAAAAAATGAAAAAAAAAACCAACAAAAGAACACATATCTATGTTTGTAGGGCAATAAGTGAGACAAAATATTTATCATCTGAGATGAAGAAAGCCTAGGGTAAAACCAGTACACATTATAGGTCTGCCAGATGCAGTATCTTACACATCTGATAAGAGCAATGCTATTCTTAAATCTTTTAATTGTAGCTCACATTGATCATGCTACAGCAAAGAGATTAACACCAGTAATTTTTTATTCCATAGACTTTTGCTGTCTCTGAGAACCATTAACAAAATTTGTAGGAAGAAGAACTCCAGTTTTCAGAGACTCTTCATCTTTTGTGAATGATGTGCATTTGTTAGGTAAGAAGACAAACTGTTTGCATTGAATGATTCCAAATCAGCTTCTGAACTATGAAATAGATTCTTTTAATCAAAATCTTGCATTCTAAAACTGCAAATTTTTTTAAAAAGAAATTTTGGCATAGATATAGCATCACCTAATATTGTGCATTGACAACAAATGTGGCCTTTGCAACTCTGGGCAGCACAAACTTTCCTAGGAAAAGTCTGTAATGTTAACACTATAACAGAAGCTTTCATTTAAACACTCTAGGTCAGCAAACGTTGGATTGTTTGCTATTGCTTGGAAATACACTAAAACAGTCTTCAATTACAGAATTGCATATAGATGCATATAATTTGATGTTTTTATCATGCGTATGATCAATTCCCTAGTGTTCTCTAAATGAACACTCACATAATCATGTAATTGTTTGGTTGGAAAAGACTTTTAAGATCATCAAGTCGAACCACTAACTTAACACTGCCAAGCTCACCACTAAACCATGTCCCTCAGCACCACAGCTACGTGTCTTTTAAATATCTTCAGGAATGGTGACTCCATCACCTGCCTGGGCAGCCTGTGCCAGTTTCTAGCAACCTTCTCAAGTGAAGAAATTCTTCCTAATCTCCAATCTAAATGTCCCCTGCCACAAATTGAGGTTGTTTCCTCTTTTCCTAACAGTTGTTCCCTGGGAAAAGGCATCAACCCCCACTTCACTACAACCTCCTTTCAGGTAGTTGCAGAGAGCAATTATATATTTTCTCAGTCTCCTCTTCTCTGTGCTAAACATCCCCTGCTCCCTCAGATGCTCCTCATCACACTTGTTCTCTAGACCCATCAATAACTTGGTTGTCCATCTCTGGACAAGCAGCACCTTGATGTCCTTCTTGTAGTGAGGAGCCTAAAACTGAACAAGGTATTTGAGGTGTGGCCTCATCAGTGTCAATTCACAACAACTAAACAAAACTATTATTCATGAGTGAAAAAAAAATTAAGCCAACAATATTGACAAGTCAGGAACAAATTCTGTAATACCTTGATGAATTTTAACTCTCAATCTCAGTCTCACTGTTATGGTGCACATAGTTAGGCAACAGCGATCACTCTTACCCGTCCTCTAACTATGATAATGAACAGAGGCCAAAAGTTTCCTTCTAAATTTGCAAAAGTACACTGGCCTCATTCCCAAAACAAAGCACTTTCAATTTCAACTTTTACTTGCACATCTGGAATCAACAGATTACCAAGAAATTTGTAGGTGGAATAAAAGAAATCCTATATTCCAGATCTGAAGTGGAATTCCAATGTTGAAAACAATCAACAGGACTAGATATAGTCCATAAAAATAATATTTAAAAATTAAATAAATTTAAATTGGAAAAGTCTAAATAAAAGGCAGAAACACAACAAGCAGGTGATTCTTAGCACTCAGTTAAATTCAAATTTACTACAGTAGTAAGACAGAATTCTTAGCTGTTTTATAAATTCTACATATAACAGCCTCAGGCAGTAATATCAGAGAATGTAACACCTGGAGAGGAATGCTGAATTCCAATCAAGGAGAGGACATGTCTCATTTTGCTCAACAAATTCAGATTCCTGGTCTTCCTTCAGATTCCTTTAATGCTGTTTTTAATTTTGCTTCTGTTTCCTCCAGTTCAATGTAGGTTTTGTATGCTGATTAATTTTCCTCCAAAATTTCACTGGAGGGCTTCTATCCCAGTCCTATTTACACAGACTTTTCCTCCCCTGTGCCTGACTTCTCTGGCTGGTCGTTTGTCTTGAATTGTTTTGTATTATACTTGGGATGACTGTATGGCTGGCAATTCCTTATCTTCTTTCACAGCAAACAGGCTCACTGATAGCAGGCAAGCAATAATTCTATACCAGCAAATATCTTTATGCAAGTATAATTTCTGCTTTCTTTTACTGAAGAACAAGGTCTCTCTGCTGCTACCATTATCCAGTTTAAGTTACAGCCTTTGAAATTCAAAATCATTCAGAATCATCCTTTTCTTTTATCAGTCATCAAGAAAAGCTTAATCCTATGCACCTTTTTGGTAGATTATCCTATGGATATAGTTAAAGAAATGAATTCTGTTGCATTTCCTCCAAATCATTCTATGAATGGAGTGGATGTTATTTTTGTAGGGAAAAACATTTCTATTCCATTCCTAGAAACAGTGATGCTTCCACAAGAATCTTTCTGACTGTCAAGATTGTGGTTCTCTCTTAGAGAGCTACTCTGGAACAGCCTACCTCCAAAGAAGCAAGCTTAGTACATAAGTAGAAATGAGATTTCCTGATCTGAAAAGGAGTGCAGAAGAATTCATTCTATTTAGATCTCATGATGCACTGGAGCAATCAAGAAAATAAATTAAAAACAAGAAATAAATTTGAGGGTATTATACATGGTTTCAAGGCGATTTAGTTGCAGAATGTCAAGTTGATGGACGATCTGAAATCCATAATTCTATGGCTAACAGTACACAAAGGAGTAAAAAATGAGGACATACATTAAGAATCTCTATTTGATCAAAAGCCTATGAGATCCACTTTTATATTAAGTAAAATACACTCTTGTGCTCATTTAAAGGCTGAAGTAGAAAGCAGAACAATTATTGGACACTTAAACTTCATTTGCAGTTTTGTTTTTTTTTCTACTCATGTAAATGTAGAAGGAATTTAGTCAGCAGTTCTAAACATGTTGCTAGGTGCTGCCTAAAACTTATTGCTGTGGTCCAAATTAGAATTAGCAATAATGAATAACTTGAGAGCTTATTTTCCCTGACACTGCCTAGGGAGCTAAATGTAGTTTCCAAGCCTCACCTTTAAGAAGCGGACTATTATTTTACATGAATCTGAAAGGCAGTTGTTAGTGAATAATAGAATAAAACATATGAAAGAACAAAACCTCATAACTATTATACATAATAAAAATGTTTTAGATATGATTTGTATACTAAACATAGAGTATGATAAATACTAGGTTCATTTGACTAAATTATATTTTTATATGCCACACTTTTCTGCGTAAGCAAAGTTCTCTATGGTAAATATTTATTAACCAACACTTGTAGTTAGTGGCTGTTGACAAAGCCAGTTCTGAATAAAGCCAAGAATATTTAGGTTAATGAGTTTCACATGTAGAATATGTAAGACATAAAAAAAAATATACAATGAGTGAGTCTTGGGAATTATTTCATTGTGTGTTTCTTTAGTTAGAAAATGTTTGGTGTTACAGGCCTTTTTTCATATACATACGTGTTTAAATTCTGTACAATTCACAACTTTTATTTTGGGTTTTGGTTTATTTTAAAGAAATAAATAGGAAATAATCTCATTTTGAGACAAACAAACTTGTATCCAGTATGTCTTTTCCAAATGAAAAGTTGAAGTTGAAATTCTTGTCAGTGTAGCTATGCTAATATCGACACTGGAATAGACAAGAATCTGTTTCATTTAGTCTATGTGAAAATTATATGAAGGAATGCATCAAAATATATTTTAAATGATAATGCACTTGAACTAATGTTTGTGAGATGGTTATGAATTGACAGCTTTTATTGTGGTTATTTACAATTATGTCTCTACAGACTTTTCTTAATTTTCCTTGGCTTGCTCATCATAAAATGATTAGCATCACAAAGATCATATTAGTCTGTAGACAAAGTAGAAAACCCAATGGGCCTAGAATTTGAAAGAAAAATTCCAAAGGAAATGTAATATCTGCATGGTAATATCTAATTATTCTCAATAGTACCTCAGTGTGATCTGTCAAGTTAAGAAGTGTTCTCTCATTCTTTTGCTGGAAGATCTGCAAAACTGTAGTGTTGAAAAGGTGCTAAATACACTACATAAATGCTGCCCATAATGGTCAGAATTAGGTCAAATGACAAAGTTATTAGAGAGTTAAAGATACACACTTCCCATTAAAAGCAACTAGTAGGTCAGTTACAGTGGAAAAGCTTTCCTTAGTCTTCTAAGGTGTTAAATAATTGACATGCATCTCACAAGGTACAATTTTGCATGTCAAAGCATAGAAAGGTATTTCTCCTGAAAGCTGACATCTGAATGCCTTTTATTTTTTTTAATTACTTTGCCATGTAAGCTTGATACATCTCTCACACTGAGAGCGAGGCTCGCACAAGTGGCTTTTCAGCTCATCAGCTAGCTAAATCACCTCCAAAAATAAGTATTGGCCTCATTTCAACAGAGCTACATGCAATGTGGCCTGATCAGTGACCCACTAACAAACACTGAGTGGAGTTTTAAGGAGCAGTAAGGTCACAAAACCATGCTGCACTATATTGTATTTAAAGGTAAGCTGTTCAGAGGGGGTCCATTCTTGAAATGGCAGTGCTATGCTGCAAATTAGTATCTTAGCACTTTCCAAAGTTGTGTGATCTGATTATCCCTGATCCTTTCCTATTGTCATACATTGGGCTGCAGTTTTGAATGTGACATGTCTCGTCCAAAAAACCAAATTCAACTGCATCCATTTACTCTGAAAAATCTACAAGGACGTGTTAGAAGAAAATCCTGCTATCTATGCTATCATATTCAAAATATGTTCATAGCAATTTTCATATTTCAACATTTTGACAATTAAATTAATGTTAACTAAACCCTGGACTGGTTTGGACACAAAACTATAAAAAAGTAGTGTTGCTACTAGTGTTGTTCACTATGTAAACTACAGAGATGTAGTAGCATCAAAAAAATTGCTTACTTCGTTGTAAAGCTGCAATAAGACGTACTGGCCATATACAAATTCCTTCAGTTGTTTTCCAAACTGCTTTAATGTGAGAAACTCAAAAGATATGTTAGTCTAGAAAAAGTAACAATAGTCTGTTGTTCAAATTGATCATATGTCTTCATTTATACTTCTAAATGAAACTCACTTCTGTAAAAGTGTACTATCTCAATCTCAAAAATTTGTCACACAAAATTCTAAAATTCATCTTTTACACACTACTATTGTACAACATATGAAAGTGTTCTGAACAGAAGTAATTACTGGTATTGTAAAGTCCTGATACCCAGCAATGTCATACACGTTTCACCTTTGCAACTTCCTACCATTTGTACTTGACTTTTTATTTCACCGCTGAAATATTTTCTGTAATAGTAGCCAAAACAAACAGCACAGGTAGAGTAGAATCCTTTCTCATATCAGCTTAAATTTCAGTCACAGAAACACACAGAAGTTTTTTCTGCTTGTTTGGCTTGGTTTCTTCTTTTTTTTTTTAAAATAAAGTTTGTTTCCACTTGGCTATCGAGACCAGTCATATCTTATTAAGCATGCAAAAAAACTGAAGCCTTAGCTAAGAACAGTATACTTTCTCTTACCTGCTTTGTGGACTACACTTTCATAAGTAATCAAAACACATTTAAATATTCAAAGCCAGTTTCTGAATAATGAAGTGGTTTTGTGGCATATTCTCAACAGGCCAGCACTGTTTAAGAATGCAGATCACAAAAACGAGGACAAAAAACAATCTCTAGATTTTTCAGCCTGATGACCAACAACTGAGATGGAAGATTCCCCTCATTTGTTAGAAATGAGTCTTAAAACTTTAAAATTAGACTGGTCCATTTTCAAAAATGATGGAACAGAAGATGTAAATCTCCCTTTTAATCTCTTAAAGTCTAATTTAAAATTATTATTATGCTGCTCCTCTGTATAAAGTTTCACTCAAATATAAGCTGTCAACCAAATGAAGATGCAATTTACTGGAAATTGCGTGCAACAAATCATTATTGAAGTATCTGTGCTAAATTGACATCAAATTAGAGCCTACTTGTAGGTTCTACTCATCAAATAGAGTCTACTTGTAGAGGGTGTACATACAAGAGATAACTGAGAAGCTTTTCTCCCAAACTACAGAATTACTGTGAGGAAATTTTTTTCAGTCTTACCACAGAAGACATTTTCATGGCTTCTTTTGTTTTGATTGCAATAATGAGGAAACCCTATAAAGTAGTTAAAAAACATTTTAGCAGGACTTGTTCACATCATAAAGAAATTTCACAATGTTGTCTTGTTTAGTCTTTGACCCCACCATTCTACTTATTTCCCTAGAAAAAATGGTGATAAAATATAAAAGTTTCCAGGAACCCATAATTATGCATTGATCTTGCAGGATGTTTTGTGAAAAAAAGTGAAAAAAGAAGATATAAATACTGTTGCTATTAATGCTCTAAAGGTGACTCCAAATTATATTTCAATTAATAACTAATTCACATAAGACTTTAATTGGTGGCTTGTTTAGGTGAGGTAGCCTTTACATAAGTGTGTCGGACAAAAATAGAAATCAAAGAAGATGTGTTAGAACTGTCACATTAAAAACAATTGTCTTTATTACATATTTTTCTTCTCATTGAGAATTGTAATACGTACTGGAAATATCATCTCTATTTTACATTGTAAGTAAACATTTTCAGTGGAAAATAGGGGAAACATATGGGAAATTTTTAGCCCATTAAAATTCCTGCTTTGACTTTGGGTTTTTCCTCTTTCTCTCTCATTCTTTAAGTTCTTTAAAATAATAAAGAAATTATTCAAATAAACCTAAATTCAAAATGCCTGCTGTTAATCTAAAATGAGAAAGGTAAAAATATTTCAGTTTAATTTTAGCTCAGCATCAATGCTATTAAAGCTTTCAGATAAAAACAAAACGCTAAACCTAAACCATGTAATCTGTTTTCTATTTATCTATAAGCTACCTGATGAGTCTAGTTAGATTCTGATGGAAGTAAGATAAGCAAAAGTAAGCAATTATGAAGAGCAGCACTGTGTATCTACTTATGAAATTTGATTCAAGAGTGTGTTGGAGTATACTGTGTTTTCATAATTACTTTATTAGCTAAGAATCTACCATAATAGGAAACAAAAATATAGATGCATATTTTTAATATGCATATAAAAATATTTTAATACCTATTTTTAATATGCTAATATTTTTAATACATACTTTCATTTGTTTCTTTCCTAATTAAATGTTCCACTTATGGAAAAATGTCTTTTCTGAGGCTTCTGAAAGTTTATCTGTTTAAAGCAAAAGACCGTCTGATAAACAGGTGAAAGAAAGGTAGAAAGTCTTTTTAATCTGTCCTGAGACCTGGTAACTCTTGAGCCCTTTCTTCCCCTTTTTACCATTATTTCACCACTATTTTATATTTGTGGCACCTGCTAACTCAGTCAGCCTCCAAAGTCACTGCTGGCACAGTACTGCACAAAACAATAATGAAAATAAATACACAGGAACCCTGGCTTGACTACTGGCTGCCCATTAAATACATGAAGAGCAGAAAAATTGTGTGTAGCCTGCAGAAGCTCACACCACTAAAACAAACCATGTTTTTCTCTCTCACTTGCACAAACTTTTGAGCTTAAACATCAACCATGCAAAAGAAAATAGTATACTTATGTCACAGTTGAAGTTTTTATAATACACAAAGTCTCCCTCTCTGGGGACATTCCAAACCCATCTGGACGAGTTCCTGTGTGACCTACTCTAGGTGGTCCTACTCTGGCAGGTAGGTTGGACTAAATGATCTTTTGAGGTCCCTTCCAGCCCTTGAGATTTTGTGATTCTGTGATGCTTTTCCACAACAGTGTTATGAAACCGTGATGTTAATTTCTGGTACATGGAACCAGAAGCTTGTTGGAGGATGTGCCATTCAGTAGAGTAATTATAACAGAAAGACTATCTGTTTAGAAACCTCTAGTTTCTTAGCTTGAGGTAAGAAATTGTGTTGCAGAATTACAAGGGTAAGAAGCTATGACGTGGCTGAATGCACAGTTAGCTGGAAAGACCTAGTTTAGACAAGTCGTGTTAAGTTTTTTGAAATCTCTGTCAGTCATCACACCCACGTGGGAAACTCAATGCTTAGCCTTGGGACAGACTGAAAAATCTTGGGACAGAGGGAAAAATTCTCTGACAGAATTCTCAGCAAGTGTGCAGCTTCAGTTTCCAGCCCATTATAATTTTGCTAGTTCTCTCTTCAGTCAAAGCAAGTAAAATGTGGTATTTCTGAAACAAAACCACATCTACAGTATTAAAAACAAACAGCACGTGATATTTCTTAAGGTAAAACTCCAACAACTACAAAACACACTTTAGGGGCACTATGAGAACTGTCTTCACTTTTGTTTGGAAAACAAATAACCCAGAAATCTGTCAATGTGCTCAGGCCTGCATAAGCCTGTCAAAAGGGGACTAGTTACAGAAATATGTGTGTTATGTATGTCCAAATCTTGAAATCAGCAGTTTATTAGTCTGAAATGCTTTTGCTTGATTATTGCCTGTATGATTCTAGATGGTTTTGTAACCTCCTGAAATGAATGAGGACACACTTAAACATGGGTTGTAGTTCAACCCCAGCTGGCAGCTAAGCACCACACAGCTGATCCCTCCCAGTGGTACAAAAAAGAGAATCAGAAGAGTAAAAGTGAGAAAACTCATGGGTTAAGATAAAACTAGTTTGATCAGAAAAAATAAATAATAAAAATAATGACAATGAAAATAACAATAGTAATAAGTTGTAAGGAAAAATCAGAAGGACATTCAAAGCAAAGAAAGAGAAAAATAAATCCCAAGACAGATGAGAAATGCAAATAAAAACAATTGCTCATCACTAAAAAAACAATTCCCAGCCAGTCCCTGAGCAGTAATCCCCCTTGCCAATCTTCATGCTTGTTTTTCATGCTGCGCATGAGGTCATGTGCTATGGAACATCCCTTTGGTCAACTGGGGTCAGCTGTCCCAGCTGTATCCTCTCACAACTTCTTGTACACCCCCGTCCCTCTCACTGGCAGAGTGGTGTGAGAAGCGGAAAAGGCCTTGATGCTGTGGAAGCAGTACTTGGCAATAACTAACACATCCCTGCATCGTTGTCATGGTTTTACCCACCCAGCAACGGAGTACCATGACAGTCTCTTGCTCACTGCTCCCCATATACCTCCACCCTCATTATGATGGCAGAGGCCTCAGAAAAATAGGAGGAAAATTGATAACCAAGGATGTTGTGGATTGAGACAAGGGCAGGAAGGGCTCACTGACAGTTACAGTTCCAAGTAAAACATACTCCACTACTCGACTTAGAGAGGAAAGTAGGAAAGTTTATTCTACTACCTACAAGAAACAAAACAGAACAAAAAGCAAAAAGAGAGTAGGATGATGAGAAAATCACAACCAGCACAACCCCATCCCTCCTTTCTTCCTGGGCTCAGCTCACTGCTCTGGATATCTCTACCTCCTCCCCCCACAACAGCTCAAGGGGGCAGGGAATGGGGGTGAGGTCAGTCTCTCAAAAAAGAGCTCTGCTGCTTCTCTACTCTCAGAAGACAACTCCTCTCATTCCTTCCCTGCTCCAATATCGGACACAGTCCTTAANAGCGGAAAAGGCCTTGATGCTGTGGAAGCAGTACTTGGCAATAACTAACACATCCCTGCATCGTTGTCATGGTTTTACCCACCCAGCAACGGAGTACCATGACAGTCTCTTGCTCACTGCTCCCCATATACCTCCACCCTCATTATGATGGCAGAGGCCTCAGAAAAATAGGAGGAAAATTGATAACCAAGGATGTTGTGGATTGAGACAAGGGCAGGAAGGGCTCACTGACAGTTACAGTTCCAAGTAAAACATACTCCACTNCTCTTCCAACTCCTTGCACCTCCAGCCAGAAAAGAAGGAAGGACAGAATAAGAAGGAACAGGAAGAACCCTCCTCTTCTTGCTGCTTCTTAAAAAGTGATCATGGAGGTGCCTAATTGGTTCAGCCCCAGAAGTGGGTCCAACACAGAACTGGGGAGAGTTTCAAGCACCTTCTTACAGGAGCCATCTTTACAGCCCCTTTCCCCTTGCCAGAAACAGCTTCACGTCAAATCATGACAGTTGTCAACACTGTTTTCAGCACAAATCCAAAACATAGCTCCATACTAGCTATTGTGAAGAAAATAAAAGCTATCCTAGCCAAAATCAGCATATTGTGCATGTATGGTTGAATCAAAGCTTATGAAACAAAACAGGTTTAGTTCTGTTTCCCTGAATGGCATCTGCATGACCCTTGTACATTATGCAAAACAAGCTACTTGAACTTGAACTAATTGCTTCTTTACCTTGAATTGGAAAGCTTTGGTCTGAAAAGTGTCCCTCACAGGAACTTATTAGCCAGTTCAGCAGAGTCTAGGTTGGATGATCCTCCACACACTTCACCAGGTCACCTACTTAGACCAAGAGTCTTCCCTAAACAATGTTGGAATACCCTTCAGCAGAAATCTTGCTTAAAGCTGGAACACAATATGGACTGAGACATTTGTGTTGCAACGGTTAGAGGTCTGTTTGGTTATTGGCACTTAAAAATACATGTTTTCTCAGAAAATTGTCTATTTTTTCCCACTTCACTGACATAATATAAATGTTTGTTTCCACAGGACGTCTTTGCAGGAAGATATCACATTAAACTAATGCAGTCTTGGGATAGTTGTTTTGTTTGCAAGAGGAGAGAGAGAGAGAGAGAATGAGGAGGCAAAGCAAAGTCTGAATCATGCAGTGTATTGAACCTGGCATTGGCTTTAGAGATTTCACAGTGCAGAAGCTACACACTTTTGGAGAAACCATGATTTGTTTGGGCAAACATCAAGCACTAGCAAAAGAGTCATTAAGCAGCAATAAAGCCAATAGGTCATTAAATGACAATGTAAATAGACATGGTTGGAATAAAGACTAATGCTGAGTGGGAATGTAAATGACAGGAAGAATTGCACAAAATCAGATGACATCTGATATCTAATAATATCTAATAATAATAATATCAATATTGAATATAGAAATACTCAATGCACCTTTGCAAATACTTTGTATTTCTTACATTCTGACAATTTGTCTACAGTGTTACAATAACATATTTGGGCCACTTCTACAGCTCTTTACAAACAGAAAAATTCCCACTGAATTCATTGTGGAATAATACACATCCCAAAAGGTAGTGAATGGGAATCAAGACCTTCATACTATTAACACTCAACTTAGCTCTTCCTTCCTTCTATGATTTAAACAGAGTTATAGCCTACAGATCACAAAGCATGATCTTTTCCCACCTTAGCAAAAAGTTCTGGATACTATTTTAAAACATCTAACACATCAAAACTGTGGCATCATGAGCAAGTTTCACTTTTAAAGCTTCTTGTGCTGATGAGGGTCTTTGTGTTTCTTACTTTTTAATACTACTTCATTTGTGTCCTTTGTACTACGTGACATTTGATACAAGTTGAGCACAAGTTAAGTGAAGCTCTTTTAGAAGGTTTTCCATGGCAAAACCTCCAACTGTTAAAGTACAATGACAAGTCTGCATGAGATACCTACAACTTTTTGGGGGACATAGAGGCTGAATCTGGTTTTTTGGACAGCAAAGAGCCATTTACCTGTTTTACTGAATAAAATATTATCAAATTGAAATTGAAAATCGAAATTGAAAGGCTGTGAGATCTGGGACTGTTCAGCCTGGAGAAGAGGAAACTGAGGCAGGGTCTCATTAATACTTGCAAGTGTTTAAAGGTTAAGAGAATAGGGCAACACTTTTTTCTGTAGTATCCAATGATAGGACTAGGGGTAATGGAAAGAAGCTGGAACACAAAAAGTTCAATTTAAACATAAAGAAAAGCTACTTTGTTATAAGTGTGAGGGAGCCCTGGCACAGGTTGCCCAGGGAGACTGTGCAGTCTCCTTTTCTGGAGGTTTTCATGACCCTCCTGCACATTCCTGTGTGACCTGACATAGGTGGACCTGCTTGAGCAGGATTGGACTAGATGGTCTCTAAAAGTGCCTTCCAATTCATATCATTCTGTGATTCTGTGAAATAACCAAATGACTAGGAAAAGTCAGGAGAAAAAAAACCAGAACCTACTTACCTATGCTTTAATCTATAATATTGTTAGAGTTTACACTTTGTTTCCATATTTATTGTAACAGCAAGAATGAAAGGAAATGACTATAAATTCATCTCTTCTGCTCCTAATAACCTGTGACCAGTCTCAGAGTGGGGTTTTATTTTCATTTCCTATTTTCACTGAAACAGTCCCATACTCACAGACCACTGCTAGGGTACCACATTAATTAGCCAAAGGGCAAAAGACATGAAGACTCTCTATGAGTATATAATGGTACAATGACATTAATGTATAGGTTAAAAATATCTAGCCTTTTTTTCAGCTGAAACAAAAGGAAAAAAACCAAACCAAACCAAACCAAAAAACCCAACAACAAAAAGCAAACCAGAAAATGTCAGGTCACTGACAAAGTCTGTTGCATAACTATGTACATTCAGCTTGTCTGGGTCCAGCAAGGAAAGTAACAAGTCAGGTAGTGTTGAGGATATTTTGCAGAAAAACAAGTTCTTCTAGCCTCACCTAATTCTTTTACAGTGATTAAATTTTTCAGAGCAGAAGGGTTATATATCAACTGTCTTTGTAACCCTTTCCCACCTACATGACATTTACAAATTTGTTAAGTCTCAAAGAAATTAAGTCTAGTCCTTCATGAGAATGACAAACACAATCTAAATTGCTTTGCTGAGGTCATGTCTAAGGTAGCCTGTCTGTGACACTCAGACTTTACTATTAATATAGCTTATTAAAAATGCAATTGAGTTTTGTTAGGATGTGATGAGTCTTATTATACATATCATACAGAGTATTGGGAGGATTGCAATGTTCTGCCATGGCAAAGAACCATCATAGAATAATCTTATGTCAGCAGGAAAACATAAACTATTATTAATGTTATTTAGCAAACCCCTTAAGCATATACGTGTAGATCTTGCATAAAGTCTGCCTTTAATCATGCTGTGTCACAGGGAATTGAGAAGGGTACAGAAACTACCATTGTATCCATTTCCTTCACAATTTTGTTTCAGATTCCTGTAGTAGTGACCATTTCCAAAAGTGTGAACACAATCATTTCCATATCAAAAGCACTGCTGCAGATGAAGGCATGTGATAATTTGTGACAATGACAGAGCTTAAGAATACTGTCATAGGACAAGAAGGGCTTTGATCTGATATATTCCTCTTTTCTTTGAGACTAAGGAACCTCTTTTTTTCTGACAGAGGAATAGCAGCAAACAGGAAGAGATTCAAAAGCAAGAGTGCTGGTAGTTTATTGGATACTTTTATGGAATGGATGTGGGATACAGACTTTTTCTTACTTTAGGTTAGCAGAGGTCAAAAGTAATAACCACAGCACAATCCAGTAACAGACTTTAGCATGTGAAGTACTTTAAGAATTTAAATGGTTTAATTTCATGCAACTTGCATTCTTCAGATAACATACATGCATAAACTCTTTTCTGGAGTAAAGATGATTTTGGCTATTTGTCACGTTGATGAAAAGGGCAAAGTTATGATTGTCTCAAGCAATCAAAATGTTAACCTCACACTTTAGTCAACAATGGGAAAGTCACAGCAGCATGTACTATGAGTACACACCAAAAGATATTTATAAGTTGAACATATTTTCACTTGTCGTAGGTTCCAATCCAATTGGCATTTAGTATAACACTATTAAAAATCCCTACTCAAGCTCCCATACCTTTTTTACTGTGATACAAAGTCATGGTCACAATGTACTGAATCCTTATTTATTGGAAATAGAAAACAGGAGCTTTTAAATAAATAGTCCCGAAAGTTATGATCCTTTCTGCTGAAAAAAAAAAAAAAAAAAAGACAATAGAGAAAATCCAGTATCTACATACAACAGGACTTGGACAACTATGGTTAGGCCATCAATTAAAAATAGAGGGATAAAATGGGATAAGAGTCCTAGTGTCCATATTCAATAACTGGGGATCTTTTAGGAAAAGAAATTGCTAATGATCTCTTCCTGGTGGCAAATTATCTTCCAGTGAAATCAGCAAAAGAGTCCTAATATTTGAAAGGGAACTGAGTCAAGCTCTTTCCTTAAACCTTGGAAGTTTTTCAGGCTGGCTCCTATGATTTTGTTGCTGTTAATTTGTTCCATAGATTCGTCACTACTACAGAGTAACTGTCAAGGAGAAACTTTACAGAAAAAGTAATGCTGGAGTCAGAATTATGGAGAAAGGGTAAAGATCAGATACTGTAGCAACACTGTAAGAACCTGACTGAGAGGTAGGATCATCTAGAAAAGGAGACATCCTTGTGACCACTAGGAAGTAGTTGCCCACACGTGCTATGCATATTAACTCACTTAAATTATGTTAACTCTGACTTTTCTTCCTACAGTTTGGAACAGACACATAAATACTCACAAAGGGACCTTTGAAAACTCAGAATTCCCTTATGTTTAGTGACACATTACAAAATACCTTTCATCTGCCCTTACAGCTAGCAATTAGCTGTGACCTTCTTGATTGGTTACTTTTTAAATTTTGATTATTAAACAAAAAAATCGAGCGAGCTGTTCAAAAATAAGAACTTGTAAAGGTCATAAGTACTTCACCATCCTGTTCTGAGGTCTTCTCCCTATTACATGCCACTAAGTTCTAGCTTTTCAGTGTAAAGTGAGGCTCATCCCTGCCACAGGTGAAGTTCCCACATTTATATAAATCAATATATATCCTATATGCAGCCCTATATTGCTGGCCTTAATAGTGCAGGCATCACTATATTTTCCTAGAGATTAATTTTGTTTCAAAATCTGTGGCAGCTATTGGTGGACAACTCCTCACTCCCATCATCTTCCTTCCTTGCAGTGGCAGAACCAAACTGGCTAAAGCTATTACTTGGTAAAGATTTCCTGCTCTTCAGTTTTCTCACTGTTTGCTCAGCTGTGGTGCTGGTTAAAGAAAGATAGTCATTGTAATCTGTGGTCCAATCACATACTATAGGAATACTTTTTTTTTTTCATTCTGTTGATACTGTCAGAGATCCTACTCTTTTTTCTTTCCACTGTCAAATAAAAGCCTCATATCCAGGTGAAGTTGCATTGCAGACTGGGCTAACTGGTCTCACTGGCTGTATAATACAATGGCAAGACTCTCTTTTAATTCAGTCAAATATGCAACATAGAACACTCAGGTCAGTGCCTTGCAACAGCTTGCCTCTTTTCAAGAAGGCAAAAAACTTTTCTGACAGGTGTTTGCAAAAGAATCATAAAAGAATCATCTTACTACAGTATAAACTTCTATGCCATATGCAGCAGACATCATAGTGATATACATGCACTAGAGGAAAATATATAATCTGATAGGTCAGGCTTGACTGTTGTCTAATATACAGCTATTCAAAATTTTCCAAGTAGAAGCTCCCGGGAGTAACTCTGAAGCATTCAAATATTCATAGTTTAGAGCCTCAAGCAACCACTAGTAGACAGGTGCATACTTATTGCACTAATTAAGTTGCATTTGCAGTACTTGCTGTGTTAAATGATGAAGGGCTAAAGGCTGGGGAAAGCTGTGTGCTTCACAGCCCCTCTAAACTCTAAGTGTTGTTTTAAATCAAATGTTAGCAGTGCAACAAGTATGTGTAACTGTAGTGTTTTACAATAGCATGACTCTGTCTTCAAGCAACAAAGAAATGGCTTGGGAACATTCTGACAGCCAAACCAGATTCTTAGGAATTTCCTTGTTAAGGCATCATAGCTCTTTATATTTAATGAGACATGGGGCACAGTTGAAAACAAACAGAATTTCTTAAGAAAACTCTGTCATGTAAGGGGATGTGAGAGACACAATAGAAGCACACATCCAAAACTTTAAATTAGAAACATTAACATTAAATTGCATTCTATCCTTTTTTTCTCGAATAAGCTTGCTACAAACTAAAACTTTGCTTTTCCTCCCAAAGTTGTTCTTCTGACAGCTTAAAGGATGCTATATGATCTATCTTCTTTAAAAAGCTTATGGAGATAAGGTTGTAGGTTTCAGCACAACAAAGGGAGTCCAGTTCAACATTTTAGATGGATGTTGTGTTGGATATGTTGTCATTATCTAGCTACATCAATCTAAAAGTAACAATATTTTATCTCCAGAAAAATCCTACTGGATTTTAGTAGTTCATTTTAGTAAATTACACAAAATTTCACAATTTCTTAAAAACATGCTGATCACTTATATGCTTACCTTCCACCAGGAGTATGTATATTTGGGACTAAAGAAAGGATTCATGTACTTTGAAAGTATTTGCATAGATGGTGTCTGTCCAGACAGAAAGTGACCTTGTGCGCTATATATATGTCTCTTTAAATTAAATTAGAAGACTGTAATAATAATAATATTTTTTTAAAAAAACCAAAAAGCTCAGAGAAACAAGAAAAGAATCAGAAAGAAACGTTGATTTACCAATCACACAAAAGACCATCATACGAACCTCATCAAGAAATAGCAAACATAAGAATCCCTTTAGTTTTGCATGAGAGTCCTTTGAAGAGATCATTTAAGAAAAAGTGGTCTTTCCCAGTGTGGCCTTATGTTAAAAACAAAGAGATGGTAGGAAAACTACAGAGTTGCACTACAGGCCAAGGCAACTAGAGCAAAAAAAAAAAAAAATTGAAAACTTTTTCAGTAAGGACATTACAGATCAAGTGACAGCTCTAACTGCTGGCTTCTAAGTGTTCCTGATCAGAGCAGTCTGATAACTAAAGGAGTTTGAAAATTCAGTTTTTATATCCATTACAGTCTTTTTTACTTTTCAACCTTGCCTGTGGCTATGTAGAACCAAAATCACTTACTACAACCTACTTAAATAAGAGAAGCAAATTTTACAGCCTTCATCCATGGACAAAAAGAAAGTTATTTCAAGGTGCCTGCTTCAACTTAATTTTTTTTTTTTGTCTGAGAAAGCCTATATTTGCATTTTTTACATACAATCCTGCACTCAGCACCCTCCAAACTCATACTGTTACTAAAGTACACAAAATAATGCAATAGTCAGCCTTCTACTTGGCACAGTTTCAACAGCCTTCTGTTCTAAAAGAAATATACCCCTTTTTCCAAAGTAGTCCACTGCACAATTTTTCCTTCCTGCTCAGCAGGTTTCTTTTGTCTGCCATTGAAATTGATTTATAAATTAACACACAAAAAATCAGACCATCTCTCAACATTTTGGAGTCTCTCCCTTTGGACATCAATGAGATGGGCAATTCTGTCCATCAAGGCTTCCAGTACTTGGTGTTCAGAAACTTGACCACTCTATCAAGTTACAAGATCAGCAGGGTGTTACGTGCACTAGCTGTAACTTTTAAAGAAGAGGAAAGACATGGCATAAACGCCATTTATACAAAACATTACATTACAAAAACAAATCTAAAATTTATTTTGCATAAACGTGCTAAAGGAAACAAAACAATGTATTTGTAAATTGAAACTAAAATGAATGGCAAAGGTTTCAAATACTGCTACTTGAATTAGTGGCTAGAAGTCCTCTTCCTTTCCACCAGTCCATAAGAAATATAAATAAGCACATCAGAGAAACTTAACCACCTTCATAGAAGAGTGGTTGAGAAAAACAAGTTGCTAAGAACCTGAGATCTTCATCTAATTACCCTATCCAATTTCACAAGCATTACTGACAAATTTAAGAAAACAGTTATTTATGGAGCATTGAAGCAGTATCCAGGTCTCTAGAGATCTAGAAAACAGAAAAGCTTCTGGCTGCAAAGAACACTTGTTTCTCTGAAAGCTAGTGTTGGAAGCCTAAGCTTTCCACACAGCAGGATAGAAATGATGGAGCATAGCAATAGTGGAGTTTGAGGCTTTTTGACGCTGCTGAAAGTCGTATTAGTGAATCTGGAAGTTTGCTGAGACAAAGATATTTTGTTTCAGTTCCACATTACTCTGTCTCTGTGTGAACTACTCCAGTGCTTATGCTCTGTTAAAATTGTGTACTTTCCTATTCTTCTCTTTATGACTAATATTCTTGACCTGTCTCTTGTACAATGTATTAAGGACCACATTTACTGTTAAGCCAAAAAGCCACTGCAGTGTAACACAAAAGCAATACACACACAGAGAACCTCTTTGGGGGATTTTTCAGGAGACAGTTTTGATACCGTTCTGAGGTAAATCCAATTATTTTTGCTCCAGACCTGAACAACTTTGGGAATCCTCTTACGAGAGTTCTACTCTTGAACATTCAGTGAAAAATGTGAAGTTCATCTTCTTGTTAAAGAGAAAAGGAGTTTGCCCTCAGGACCTGAAAGGAATTTTAGGTGTGACAAAAGCCCATACAGGTACAACCCACAGCATATGAAAATGTCATTCTTCTCAGTCAGAACACTCTTATCTCTCTGAAGTAAGAAATTCTGTGAAAAATGTCTTACCTTTGTTATCTCAGAATGGCATTCTTTCATTTATCTTCTGAATGCACACCCATGGAAATGAAAGGAGGTAGCTACCTGCCTTTCAGGAGGACAACAGAGACAATCTCTATAGTTTGTATTAAAAAGCCCTGCCATCCTGACTTTGAAGCTTTTCATTTAGCAGTTTGTATTTCACAGAATTTTTCAAATGTGTGCTACCATCATATTATCCCAATGTCATTGATGGTTTGGGCTTATCATCCATTAAATTTAATTAGAAATGTTTATGGTGCTTGATGATTTCATTAGCGGTGCACATTACAAGCAGCAAGGTGTGTGAACAACTGTGAAGAAACAGAAAATCTGTGATTCTCTGAGAATTCAGAACATGGAATATAATAGGAAAAAAAATCATTACTTTTATCTGGCATGCAGTCACATAGTCCGTTTGCCTCAGTCTTTATAATAAATTTTAGCTAACAACAACAAAAAGCAATTAAAATTTTTTACCTTATCTTCTTGTATACTAAAAAAAAGTTAAATTATAATTACAATTATGATAGTATAAAAACTACAGATATAACTACAGCTATAATAACTACTAAACTTTAAAGGAAAAAATGCAAACCTGAAACTATGATTCAAAGCCAGCAGCTAAAATATAAAGCATCACATAGGAGAAAAAGAACTACATTTTCATATTTGGGCACAGTAAATGAAGAAACTAAAATCTACTTTTCAGCATCAAAATATGTGCTATAGTTTTAACAGTACATTTACAAGTGCCACTTGATTTTAATGTGTTTGCTTCTATGTTTTACAAGCAAAATTAGAACCAACTCTGAAGGTATTCTCTTAAATATGTTTCAGGACTCAGACAGCTTTGATTCTGCAAAATTCAGTGTGAAAATTCTCTAGTCTTTATGAGAGAGAAAATTCTCAAGTCATTTTAAGGAGTGAAGACCAAGTTTAAAGTATTATTTGTTTTCTATCTAGGGATTGCCAAATATAGGTGAGACAAGTAAAGACATACCTTGTAAAGGTTATATAACATGACTTGGCAAACAACTATGTTGCAGCAACCAAAGTGACTTCAGACCCTCTCTAGCCTCACGTTACGTTACTAAAATCTTACAAAATTTAGATTTCTCTTCTACTTTAATGTTTTATAAATAATTCAGTTATTTACCACACCAGAGCTGAATAAATAGTAAGAAGAGTTTCAATAATTAGTTCAAGTTGAAAACATAGTTCCACTGTACACATAGAGTCACAGAATCATAGAATTGTAGGGGTTGGAAGGGACCTTTATAGATCATCTAGTCCAACCCCCGTGCAGAAGCAGGTCAAGGTCAGGTCACACAGGAATGTGTACAGGCAAGTCTTGAAGATGTCCAATGAAGAAGACTCCACAACATCCCTGGGCAGCCTGTTCCAGCGCTCCATCCCCCTCACAGTGAATAGTTTTTTTCTTATATTTAAATGGAACTTGACCATTAAAGACTCCTAATTTGTAAGTGGATAGGTCAGGGTGTATCAGAGAAAACAGATTTTTGCAGTTCTTGTGTTGAGTTTAAACTATTCTTTTCAGTGTTAATGCAATACAAATTTGAAAGCAAACTTTAAAAAGAATTATCCAATGGTCTAAACAGTCATTGTTTATGTGATTGCAATTTATCTGGACTACTTAAATTTTTAAACTTTTCTAAAGTATTTAACTCACTATTGCATAATGATCACTTCTTCCTTGAATCTCCTGTCTTCCTTATCTACTGTAGTCTCGTATTATTCTTTTTATTTCCAGGATCATTGGAAAGTTTCTACATGACACAGTAGGCTTCTACTTGTAAAGGCTGTAATAGTAAAAAATAAATTAGTATACCCTATTAAGGCTGGAAATCTTTTCAGATGATATAGATGAGATTAAAATGTGAGGGGAAAAAAATCAAACATCTCAGTCCTTTCACACAGTGCCATGGCATTGCATACACAATATGTGATCTTTGAACGCATACACAGTAAAGAAAGCAATAACTGTTTATGGCCATGATTAAACTTCAAAGTGTGTTTGGTACTAAACACTTCAACACTTGAGACTGTTTGAAGTATGCCAGTCTTTGTAGGCAGACCTGATTCCCAGAGTCATTATACTGATTGTATGACAGATTATGATGGCAAGATAAGGCCTCTGCTCTTGCACATTTTCCTTTACAATTCATAGGCATTACAAGGACTATCTAAACTAAGAAGTAATATCAGTTTGGGACCAGGTGCAACTTCCACTAGGTTTGGTAACCACTCAGTTTGCAAGGACATTGCCACATAAATCACAGTGTTGAGATTTCTAGTACATTCCCTGCTGAGAGCTCATGACAATAGCGAAATATCCCACCCTAAAGTGGTAAACAGCTACCAGCAGTTCATACTCCTATGAAGAAGAGGAATATGTCCTAATGACATGGGACAGACTGTTCAGCATGTTAATAAATCATCTAAGTGACAGTGACATGACAAAGCTTTCTCTTTAAACTACGATTTTTCATGACAGTGAAAATAAGCTATAAGGAAGTTGAGAAGGAAAAGGGTGACCAGGCAATAAAACAGCTGAGGAAATGCCATATAGATAAAAGCAAAGGGAGGAAAAAAAAAACCAAACAGAAGGGTAATCCCAAATTTACAGGTACAGCAAACGACTGCAAGTTGAGTAATAACAATCATTGCCATTTTAATAGCAAGGATTGGCATTTTAAGTTTATGATAGTTTATCTAGTTCTGTAGAAATGTGACGACAGCTCAGGATAACAGAAAAACAAAGCAGGTCACAGAACAGAAAATCTCACTGGTTTACCGTATGTAACACAGTATTACCACACCTTCAGTTTGGATATTGTGTGCTTTTCTTAAGATTATAAGATTTTTACCCATCTTAAAAGGATATAATAGATGGAAGATGTGGATTAGTTTTCCTGTGCAGACAGCTTGGAAAAAAAATTAGTGAGGTGAGATATTAATAAAGACTACAAAGCCATGCATTAATTTAAAAATTATTATTTAATTTAATTTTACTCTCTTTCCTAGTACAAGAATGAATGTTCATTAAATGCAGTTATTAAGTATTTTGTGGGTGGGTTTTTTTACACAGCATGCAGTTAAGCTGTAGAACATATTGTCATAGGATGTTGTGTATTACCCCCAAAAAAGTTGTTAAAAAGAGATTAGACAAATTGACAGAAAATATCACTCAAGGACTATTAAATGAAAAGCTATCACCTTTCGTGGTGCATTCGAACATTTGACATCTTAACTGGCTATCACTGCTAGCTAGGAAATATTGGAGAAGTAAGGCTACAATATGCTGCTATACTTTTCCCAAATACCTCCACTTGTGACTACTGAACGTAGGACAGCGGGTTAAATGAACTTGTGATACATTGGAATGCAGCCACTTTTTATCCTGACAAAGTGATGACAATACTATTGAGGATATAGTGACTTCCACACAGCTTTGCAATATGACAGACCATAAATGTCCAAGCTCAGTGGCAGATCAGCAGAATTAATGTAGAAATGAAGACATAGCCCCTGAGAATTTCATGAAAGCCTCATCTGAGAGCTCTCTCTAGACCAGCTATAAAGTATTTGCTTACGCATACAAGGTCAGCTGAGAATTTCAATAACAAGACCATAATGTTATAAAGTGCATATTATATAACACTGTTGTTTGATTTTTAAATTGTCTTAGCTAGGCAAAATATAGTATCAACAGAATCCATGTTTGATTTTTAAATTGATTTAGATATTAAAAATATAATATCAACAGAATGCATGATGGTTGCAGAGGCTAACTAAATGCTATTATTCTCCTGTAATGTCATGAAACAATGCTATTCTGCTTTTAAGAATATACTAAACCAGCCAACACTAGCCTGCAGCAACATAAAGACAAGAACTTTGCAAAATGTGTTCTGAATTGTCACAAAAGACTCTCACTATAATTTGAGCCAAACCAGTGACTTTTAATCCCAGTTACAACTCTTATCTATTTTTAAAGAACAGTATTAGCATAACACTAGACAGATTACCCATAATCATTGCTATCTCTGCTATGTCTAAGTTAGCAAAAAAATTGCTGCAACAGAAGTCAAACAACATCGCAAAGGGGCTGCTGAAACCCCCAGCGTCAACACATGACGGGGTTTCTGGGTTTTACTTTAGGCTAAATTTACTCTGCCTCTCTGAACTTAACATTCACATTGCAAGTACAGACCAAAGCTGCACAAAGATCCAGAGCTGTTGCTTTGAATCCCAGTTACAGGCTGGATTGCACTCTGAGCACAGCCTACAGTTTAGGTCGCACTGAAAAGAAGCTGGGGCTTGTGCATAACAGAGCCATTTGTGAACCAGATCAATGTGTATTGTAGGTGAGTACAACAAGGGGATTGTCTTTATCACTGCTTCACTCTTCACCCTACTTCTTCCACTAGCAAGCAGCAGTCATGGTACAGTCTGCAATACAGATAATTTTTTATCTGCTCTTTAAAAGCAGTTAGGAGTTGTATTGGTCAAGTCTCACAGAAACACAGAATTGTTGACATTGGAAGGGACCTCTAAAGCTTTTCTTTTCCAACCCTTCTGCTCCAGCAAGGCCACCTAGAGTCATTTTCCCAGGACTGTGTGTAGATGGTTATGGAATATCTCTATTCCACAGCTTCCCTGGGCTGAGCAATATATTCCAATTCTTTGTTGCCCTCGCAGCAAAAAAATGTTTCCCAGTATTCATACAGAGCCTCTTGTGTGTAACTCAATGCCCATTGCCTCTGGTTCTGTCACTGGGGACCTATGGAATGAACTTCCTCTTCTTTGCACTCTCCTTTCAGGTATCTATATACATTAATAAGAATCCCTTGAGCCTTCCCTTCTCCAGGCTAAATAGCCTCAGCTGTTTATATGTGAAGTACATCTGTCCCCTAATTATTCTTGTGACCCTTTGTTGAGCTCTCTCCAATATGTTCATGTCTCTTGTGTACTTAGGAGCCCAGAACTGGACACATTACTCAGGTGTAGTTTTACCAGTGCTGAGTAAAGCTGGTCACCTCCCTTATCTTCCTACGAATATTTTGCCTAACGCAACTGAGGATACCAGTCTTCTTCTCTGCAGCAGGAGTCCATTGCTGGCTCCTGTTCAACCTGGACCAGATTGAACTCCAGGCCCTTTAATGCCAAGCTGCTTTACAGCTGGGTATCCTCAGCATGGTTTGCTCTTCCCCAGATACAAGACTTCTCACTTTTCCTTGTTGAAGTTCATGAGGTCCCTGTCAGCCCATATCTCCAGACTGTCAAGGTTCCTGTGGATGGCAGCATGACCCCCTGGCATATCAGTCCCTCCTCCCTGTTTGCTATCATCTGCAAATTTGCTGCAGGTATGCTCTGCCCCATGGTCCAGCTCATCAATGAAGATGCTAAACAGGTCTGGGCCCAGTATGACCCCTGTGATACAGCACAAGTTCCTGGCCCTCCAACTAGGTTTTGTGCTGCTGATCATCACACTATGGGCCTGGCCATTGAGGCAGCTTTCTGTCCACCTCACTGTCTGCTGCTCATCCAGACAGTATTTCAACAGTTTGCCTGTGGGCATCTTAGAGTAGAAAGTGTAAACAGCTTTAATAAAGTCCTCACTCCTCATCTACCAAGCTAGTCACTTCATCATATAATTTATCAACTTGGTCAAGCATAACTTCCCTTATACTGACACCTTTTCTCTCTTTAGTCCTAATCCATAAACACTCCATCAATGTCTCTTCTGCTCTCATCCAGAGCTCCATACACTCCAGGTGTTTGCTAGCATAAAGGACAAATCTCCCTCCTCTTCCCTTCCTGTATTTCCTAAAAAACCCATTAGCCCCTGCTTGCAACACACTAGTCATCAGAGACATCCTGAAATGCCTCCATAACCCCAACAAGATCATAGTTGGAACAGGAAGTTCCACTTGAACACAAATTAAAATTTCTTTAGTGTGAGTGAGCACCAGAACAGGCTGCCCAGGGCAGTTGTGGTGTTTCCTCTGGAAGTTTTTCAAGACCCGTCTGGACACGTTCCTGTGTGACCTGATCTAAGTGAACCTGCTTTAGCAGGGGTTTGGATGAGATGGTCTCTAGAGGTCCCTTCCAAACCCTGCCATTCTGTGAATCTGTGATTCTATGAACAAATGCTGTCAAAGCAGAAAAACAGGAGGCATACATACACCTTTATCATTACAACAGCCACAGAGCAATTAAAATTTCAAGAATAAGCAATATTTCAAGGAAATGGCAGCTGTTAAGGTTGTTTTCAGACTAAAAGAGGAGTAACAGCACATAGTATGACTCCTGTCACCATTTTCTTGTACAACATCTGCTTTGTTCTGAAATTTCCAGTATGTCTAGGTGATCTATCTGGTGAGGATATCTATAGTCAATGTGATGTATCTGCTTCTTGGACTTTATTCTTTTTTTTTTTTAACTCAGTTGTGAAAAGCTGTTTTTCTTCCTGAAGATTTTAATGTACTTACAAAGAAGACAGATTTTGGTTTTGTGGGGTTTATGGGTTTTCTTCTTCCTGCTCATGCGTAAAACTCAAAATATTTGAATATAAGACTACAGAAAAGTCCTAGCTAATTTCACTGTACATTTCCTCTTTTCAGCTTTGGAGACAATGTTGCATTGGTTGAGGAAAATTATTTACTTTGTGGTATTGATGACTAAAATGATAGTCAGGATTGCTGGATGAAGATGGGGCTATAAATAGATGTCTCTGCAGAAATGCAAAAAAAAAAAAGACTTCATGTACTGAATTCTGTTCTTTTCTACACCATATGACTCTCAAGGTATTGATTTCCATGGCATTCCCCCAAGCTTAAAATGATGCAACCTGAGAAGACTTCACCTCACAGTAATTAGCTGGTTTTCTTTAAATGTCATATTTCAGGGAATGGAGTCAGTTGAATACACAATTATTTTCCCGATTCTTTTATGCCAGTTTTGGAGAAATATATAATCTATGAATCTGATGGTATTACAGTTTTCCAATACAGCACATTTTAAAGATTTTGCACTGCCAGATTTAATATCACATGTCCTCATTACATATTAAATGTGCATTTGTTGAAAATCTAGGGGAGATGATAGGCCAGAAACTTAACGTCTCTTGAGATCGCTTCTAACGCCATGCTGTACTACATTTCTATCTATGGGAAAGTTTTGTTAAAAAAAAAAATGAAGAAAGGAGGAAGTGGTGGAGGAAATTCTTTTATAACCAGTGAAGTGCTTTTAACGATATGGAAATATTTTCCATCTCCCCCTTCACAGCCAAAAGCTGTCAAACTGTCAAACTCTCTCTTGTGTGCATGTGTTTTCTGTATGTGTAGCCCTAGTCATGACATGATTAAGTCAGTTCTCTAAAGTATCCTTTTGCTGTAATCTAACAAATACTACTACTTTGTATGCTCACAGTGAGAAGCATGTTTATTTTCTAGTTTTATTACACTCCTAAAAAAAGAATACATTACCCATTCTTATTGTGCAGGTACCAAAATATATTCTATCTCAGGCTTTAGAGAAACTGTTTTTTTTGTTTTAGCTCATTAACAAAACAGAAAATAAACTGAAAAGGCTTTATGCTTCTCTGAATCTAAGGACTAGCTTTTCTAGGAAATAATATCCCAGTTAAAATTAATTGTGTACCTCAATTCAAAGCAAGATGGCTCCATATTGTAACTAAGATTTTGTTAAGTTTTTGGTATAAAGGGCTTGATTTGGTTCTTGTTAATGTCAGCAGTAAAGTTAACGTCAAGAAAAGGCCTACTCTAACTATAATAGCTTTAATTACTTCAACATTTTTATATTTACATGCATATTATTGAGTATTTTTCTAAAAAGGAAACTTATATGATCTTCAAATACTTTCCATGATATTTTCAGTTCTCTTAATCTCTTCATATGCTGAAAAGACAAAAAAGGTAATGATGACTTTTATGTCTGTACATATTTCAGATGAAAATTAAACTGTATTATTGCTACAGCACACTATAATTAAATGAACACAGTGTATTTCTTGACTGTTGCAGTTTTATGTCTTTTGCATTGTGTGTATTTTTCACTGTGGGAACTACTTTATACTTTAAAAGATCCCCAGAGACTTGTAAATAGTATTCCAGTTTTACAGATGGGCAAATTGAAGCCAGAGTTGCTGAAACTATACAAATAACAAGCAGCAGAGTAAGAACTAGAACATACTAGTCTTGACCATTAGACTTCTCCTCAAACTAAAAAGAATGAAGCAAAAAGCAGATTTGAAAATAATGAGCCTCAACAAAATAACAGAAAATTATCTGAATGAGATTATTTGACTGGCTAGATTTGATTGTACATGCACAGCCAGAAATCAACATGTTCAGTGAATGAGTTTATCAAACAGACAGAACAATCCATTGTGATATGTCTTGACTGTTAGTGATGCTGGCAGATTAGTTGAACCTTAGAGGGTAATTAGCTAAGGATAAATTAATCTGTTCTCAAATGTGGCCTGCTGCTCTTTCCCAAGTTGTGGAACCCGCTTAAAGTAAAGTTGTTGGTGTTCTTTAGTGTTTAATTTAGTATCCCTTCAAACTTAAATAGTTGCATCTGCAGCTATGAAGTATTACTTTAACATTTTAAAAGAAATTTCCTGAGTTGAAAAGCTGCCTGTGTTGGATTAATGTTAGACCATTTTCCAGTTAATATTGGATCTTTATATTCCTTGTGCAAATGTTCAGCAGGAAATACTGCATAGCTCATAGTCTCAAGGAAGACAAATATTTAGTTTTTGCAATACTGTCCTTAAACGACTACATGTATCTTAGGCAAAAAGGATTTGGCACAAATCTCTTTATTTTACTTTAGCTACTGTGGACAAGGTTTGTTTACAGTTCTTGAGGTCCTTAAAACTTGGGATCTCATTTTTTTAAAACTGTCTTGAAACACAGCTAGTTTCTAGCATATATTACTCTTTGAAAGATTCTGCATTGGTAGTAGCTATTTCCAAATACTCTTTGTGACTTGGTCTTAGAGCTCTATCTTATTAGAGCTGGCAGGCTAAAAATATGATACATTTACTTTCTGCAAAGAATTTTTTGAAAGGAAAGAAATAAATTTACAACTGCATTCAGGATACTTATTTTCTTCCAAAATCCATTGAAATCACTTCCCATTAATCTAACCCAGAAATGAAGCCGTTGTGCAGAATGAACTAATATAATATGCATCCTCTTTCCCCAAATACACCTTTATTAAAAATTAAGGTTTATTTGAACTGATAAGCATTGCATTTGAGTTGATTTCTGCTCCTCACCCAAAAACCTGATTTTCAAGGTGTCCTTTACACTCAGTTTTACAGCCATCGGTGACAGGAGCAATTAACACTGTGCAGAGAATATGCTAATTGCTTGCACCTACACAGATTGTCATGGGCATCTGTTTGAAGTTAAATATGGCAGCAACTGGGTTTTGCTAGAATTAGTTAGTTGTAAAAGCAGCTCTCCATTACTTCATGAAATATGCTGTCAGATGAGATACAAGCACAGATGTCTCTGTTCATACTCAGGATTAAGGGTTTTTGCAGCTGCAGAGGATCTGTTTCTGGTGCTCAGCTCTCTGTAGTCTCACTTCACAAATGCAAACAACTATAATTTTCCCCATGCCCAGCCTCATTTTTTTAGGATTCTCATGCATTACTCTTTAAGTTTAACCTTAGGCTTTGTTTTATGTTTGTTAATTTTTATCTGTGTCATCACTGTAAAGATTTTGGCCTAGAGATGCTGCTGTTGGAGACCAACAGGCTTCTACTGCTCACCCATATTGCTCACACAAAGGTGTGTACATTTTTAAATTTGCTCGCAGGTATTCATGCAAATTTTCACTCTTTTTTCACTGTTTTACTGTTTGTGTGATATCAGCTCCACACACTTTCTAAATCTGGGCTTCTGTATTTAAATGAAAACTTGCTGTACACATAACCTACGAGAGATACACTTCCTGCTCTGTATTTGTTTGATGGTGGATGTCATGTTTATTCCCCTAGCCTTTTATACCTTGGGATGCAGCTTGTTTGTGGTTGAGGCCAAATTGAGAAGGAGGGTGCCTGGCCCTGGCCTCACACTGGAATGTCCTGTCTCACC
Organism: Urocolius indicus; assembly: GCA_013401255.1. Lineage (NCBI taxonomy): Eukaryota > Metazoa > Chordata > Aves > Coliiformes > Coliidae > Urocolius > Urocolius indicus. The sequence continues at coordinate 118,873 of WBNH01010545.1, read as the reverse complement.
TATATGCCGAGCACCCTTCACTCACATATAGGCTATCAAATGTAGGGGAAACAGAAGTAAAAAGACTGTAAACATTCTCTCACTGTGCCTTCCAGGTCATGTACTTTCTCTGTAGCTGGTTAAAGCCCAGCAGCTCAGGGGCTGTCTAGGTTGCAGCATTTTGGTGCTGCTGCTGCCAGGCACTCAGCATCTCCTCTCCCCTCTGAGGTATCAGGCTACATACCTGCTTCCTCCTGTTTCCCAAGGTTTGGCAAGTTTTGCTGTTCCTGAGGGTTCACTTCTCACTTGGTCATTTTTTCATACTGTTCCACTCTACCTGTCATCACCTTCCAGAAGATTCCTCCAGGGAGGGCTCAGCCCCTTGCTCTGTCAGAAGCCTCTTGTCCTTTCCAGCAAAGACCAGCTGAGCCTGTGGCCTCTTCTGCTGCCAAGCTGCACCCTTGGATAAGAACACAACAGGCTGCACACCATAAACAGTGTGCAAACAAAATAAAACAGATACGGCCTTTCACAGCTGGCAACTCTTATGGAAACTTCAGCACCAAGCAGTAGCAATGCTGAGGTGAAGGAGGTGCCAAGCAGTGGCAAATATCCTCAGGCCTCCCTTGCTGGCTTCATTGCCATAGCAGGTGGTGATGGCTCCACAGTGCTGACTAGCAAGGAGCTGTGGGAACAAAGCATGTCCAGACACTAAGGTGTCCATCTCTATGAGTTGTTATAGTGACTTCATCCACCTGTAGCATCACATCCCTGGCAAATCTGTCAGAATATCTTTGTAATACTCACAAGATGAGCCTGGTTCACCAGACTCTCACTGAGCATCAATAGCGCTGCTGCCACACAGTTGCACACGGCTTCACGCCCTGCTGTGCCCTTGGGTAGGGCAAATGCCCTCACCATTTTCTGGTGGAGAGAGGTGCTTTGAAAGAGATCTTGCACATGCCCATTTGGCATTTTAAAAAATTTCCACTATTTGAAAGGAGTTACCAGGTCCAGTGAGCTGATCTTGCTCACTGCTTTGGCTGTAAAACAGTTGTTTTAATAGTTTCCTGTTCCCTTGAGCAGCCTGCAGAAATCAGACATCATGTTTTCATGAAAACCCAATGAAAACTGGTTTGTACTAGCAAGTTTCAGACTTGGCAGCTTAGGTCACCACTAGTGGTGTGATTGCCTGCATGATACTCAATATCTGGCTTCAGATTCTGTACCTTTTTATTAACAGTTTCCAGTAGTCCATTAACAGTTTCCTAGTAAGGCATGTGGTCTGGCTGTTGTCAGCAGTGAGACTCATTTTCTCTGAAGTTTGTAAGTTTGTTCTGACAGCTTGAGTTGATGAATGGTGGCCCAGTGTCACTGAACACAGCAGGGCCAGAAAAGGCAAAGTACTCAGGTTTGTCTGATGAACCAGAAAAAGCTGCAGTGATTTTCCTTTAACACAGGACTTGTGATCAAAACTGTTTTGGTGCATATTAACTAACAGCAGCAGGTCAGGCAGTTAATAAAACCTTCACATCAGAGGAGAGATGGGGAGTGAAAACAAGAGCACAACCTTGGGTTTCTCAGCCTGCACAGCCAGTGTCAAGCTACTTTAATTTATCACTCAAGTGAGCTAGGACATTAAGTATAACCAACAGAGAAAACTAGGTCATAAACAACTTACAATTAGGATATTCTACTACATAGCTTGTGAGATATTTTAAAAAAAAAAAAAAAGAGTAGATTGATAAAATATCTTTACATTTTGTTTATTTAGAAATATTTATATGTTTAAGAAATAAAAATATTGCAGGGTCACAGGATGAGAGGCTAATATGGTAATTCAGGCAAGCCTGAGAGATCTCTGTTTCAATGTGCTGCTCACAGCCAAGCTCCAACCAGGTTACTCACAGCTTCATCCAGCTGGGATACACAACCTTCTGAGGAGGGAGTCTGCATGATCCCCCTGAGCAGCTGTGCTGCTGTTTGCCTGGTCTTCTAGTAGAAGAGCATTCTTCATCAGTCAGTCTTCACCTTTCTTACTGCTCATGCTCCTACTATGCCCCACTAAGAAAAACCTGGATCCATCTTCTCAGTAGCATCTCTCAGGCACCAAAGGCTGCTGTTAGTTGCCTTTCAAGCTATGCTTTCTCCTGAATCAGCCCTGGTCTCTCAGCCTCCTTTCACAGGACAAGTCCTCCAGCCCCAGTGGTCCTCTGCCAAACTTGCTGCTGTTTGTTTGTGTTTCCCATACTGGAGGCCCAAAACAGAACACAGTATCTCACTGATCTAATGAGAGATGAATAGGTGAGGAATCCGATCTATTAACTGACTGACAGTGTTCCTGTTCATACAGCCCAGGACACAGTTGGTTTTTGTGCCTGCCAAGGTCACACTGCTGCCTCATGCTCAGTTTGATGTCTGCCTGGACACCCAGGACTTTTTCATCACTACAGATCCCCAGACTGGCAGTCCCCAGCCTGTATCACTGCAAGACATTATTCAATCCTACATTAGATTACTGCTGTATTTTGTGAAATTCCTGTCAGCCTATTCCTCCAGCTTGTTTTTGTCTCTCTAAGTGACAGCCCTGCCTTGAGCATATTGACTGGTGATCTCAATTTTGTGTCACCGAATTACAAGTTATAATAATGCATTTAATTTTTAAATTGCCATTTTTTATTTTTCAAAACATTCCTGGGCAAAACAATCTTCTGAGGGGACTTCTACAGGGATTTTGACTTGGCTATTATTAGGACAAACCAAGTAGAACTTGATTTAGGGCTAATGAAAAGCCAAGATAATTAATCTGTCTTTACTGTAAGAGGATTTTAGCAACATTTAATTAAGTTTATGACTTAGAGAGTGTACTTGTCTCCTGGAGTTGAGCTTTAGCTCACAAAAGCTCAGTCACCGTTTTGAATTCAATTTCCATGTTACCTTAAGCTTAAAATAAAAATTTGTGCTAACCAGAAGACAAACAGATCAACACCATCCCAGTTCAGAACACTTATTAATTTGGAATAATTACAATAATTGACATGGAAAGAGATAAATAAATACATAAGATGGCATCTCTTAGCCTATGAAACATTAAATTTCTCTGAAATAGTGTACACTCTCTCACAGTTCCAATTTTCCTTTAATTTTGGAGATATTACTGTAAGTTTGATACAGATAGCCCCTTTGATCTGCACAGTGGTATGAATCTGAAGATGTCCTCAGGTACTAAATAAGGACCAAATAATTAAAGAACAAAGAAGAATATTTATGTGTCAATTTCTCTTTTATTTAATAAATAATTTTGATAATTTTCCTCGTTATTGGCAAACAAAAATGTGAACTGTACTGTCTTTAAAATCAGATAAAGAGAAAGCTTCAGGCAAGACAGTGAAATGTTACACCACCAAGGAGGAGTGGATGACTTTTGAAAAAAATACAAGTCTCAGCTAAACCATACAGAGTTCACAAATCTCATCCAGGGTTGAGTTACAATAGTAAATACCTGTGCTGGCAGTGTAAATAATAAAAGAATTTTTAAATTACTGATTGAACCCCTGCATAAAATAAGTGTTTCCAGACACAGAAGTATGTAGAGTTGGTCAAACTAGTTTAGATGTTATGTCTACTTTAGTAAAAAGACAAAAAATAATTTCCTTCTCTTCCTCCCCCTTGTCTTGCTCTCCACTTTCTTTCCTCAGAAAGCTGCTTTTAATTTCTTAGAAGTTTTATATTAAAATGCTTCAAATTTAAGGAGGAAGAAGCACAATCTAATCAAAAGCTGTCATGCTGGGCACTGTTTCCAATAATTCCATTAATAACTGAATATTAACTGCGTTTTGGCTAGGGCCTTAGCAAGCAAGAAAATCACAGCAGAAATAATTTTTGTAGCTTCTAGCCTTTCAGTTATGGCTTTGAGAGGAATAATAAAACTTCTAATCACTCCAAGTGGATGTCCAGATCAGGAATCCCAAATGTTAGCATCTAGAAACCAATGCGGTCAAGAAAATATCTTCTGTGTGTCTTTCTCCACAAAGATTATTACGTGTTCTTTATAGTACCTTCATACCTTCTTTGTTAAATATTCTTCTTCCATGGTCAGCTTGGTTGTGTTTTAAATGTTATCTTTTAGGAATGGAAATCTCTGTAGAGTTTGCATTATGAAAAACATTTTTTACGAGGATTTTTAATGGTGACAGTGGCAAATTTGCATGACATTCTAAAGTATACTGTATCTCTGACTAGCTACCTGAAGTGCACTAATTTATGCACAGGGAATCAATGCCATGTCTTACCTAAACACATCCTTTCCTAAATTTGCATCAGGCCAGAAGATGTCAGTGGTTAAAAGTTAGTACAAGATTCAAAGGCACAGATTCGTATCACACATTTTGTTAGGTTTTTCTTTCCATCAGCCAACCTAGAGATACATTCCTCCAGTGTGTAACTGCTTAGTATATGAACCTGCATACTCTGCCTGAAATATTGCAAGCATGTTTTTATAGGTCATAAAATACTTGATCTCCTCCTCTGTCTTCCTATTACAGGTATTAAAGAGGTATTTGTCTGTCTTTTGCTATCCCCTGCTTTGGAATCTGAGTATGGGATTCTTCTTACTTAACTTGACCAATATGAACAGCTGCTACCTGTTTTAAAAATCAGATTCTTTCTCTGATATAATTAGCAAAGACACTTCCTAGATACTGAAAGCAGAATGAGATTAACAGACCTCTGGTTCCATCTGTATCTTTCCATCAGCTGGAGATGAAGGCTATACAGATAATAGAAACTCCAATATCTATCTTTCAGGCAGCTAATGTTAGGTAGGTTTGTATTAATCAGTTTCTCGATGGACTAGTCTTCTTTTTAGTCTAGGAAAATCTGTGCTCCAATTTCCTGTTTTCTTAAAATTCAGAAACCTTGTTTGTTTATTTACTTGTTTGATTGGGTTTTTTTTAATTATTATTTATTACTACAAAATCAAGTTTAATTCCCTTGCTAAAACTTATTTGTTTGAATCAGGTAGGCATCTGATTTTTTTTTAATCATTCTACTGTATGATTCGGATGTTTGTGACTTGCATTTTAGTCCATGTTTAGGCCATTTGTGTACACTTTAACACACCTGGAGTGTGATACCTTAGAAACACAGAATGTGTGTGATGGAAGTTGGCCAGTGCAAGCAAAAAATGTGGTGTTCTGAAATTAGTGCTAAATCACCATATATTAAGCATCTGTGATTCTAGGATGTTATGCTCTTGGTTGTCTTTCAGACCAATAAAAGACTAAGATCCTTACTATTTGTAGATGTTGTCGATTTCATTACTGTGTGTAAATCCCAGTGTTCTGTCTTTATTCTAGTTCACTTTCTTTTCTAAAATTCCCTTAGAAATTCTGTTAGTATGGTTCATTTGCTGTTGTGTAGCACACATGAAACTGAGATTAATCAACAGCTTACTGCACATAGTGAAGTGTCACTTAGTTATTGCAGGTGTTATGAGGATGGATTGATATTTTTATCATTCTGTCTTTGCTGCAGCCTTTTACCTTAAAATGATCTGTGTTAACCTAGCCACCATACCCTGAGGTCTAGGGCAGACCTCAAATTACCTTTCCTGACCATAGATAATGAGAGATAATCACAATTAAAATGTGCAGACACTACAGTCACAAAACCTGATAACTGATTTTCCTGTCCACCCTTCCATAAGCTTAGGCAAGAACATGATCCTAAACATACGTTTCTCACATCTTGCTGCAATGTGACCTGCCTTGCCTTGCCAGTAGAGAGCTAAACTTCATATGGCACTGCACCATTTTCAGTCTTATCTCTAGCTGTCAGTTTGCCTACGTGCACTCTTCTGTCTGGTATTAAGTAGAATAGAACATATACTTCAGTCTCAATTAAAAAAAGGATTAATCTGTTTTTTTCACATAAAGGATTGTATCAGAGTCCAGGTTTGGCACTGGTTTGATATGAGGGCACCATTCTCTCACAGATAAACTCCAGACTGTAAAGTGTTGGGTCAGAGTATCAGGAATTGGTAACAAGGTCAAGCAAAAAAGTTGGCAATGCACAGAGGTGATGAAAAGGCCAGGGATAACAGTAAGGGATAAGGTGTCATTATACAGATCTGCCTTTTCCTGATAGTCTGGTCAATGTGGACACATGAAAAGGTTTGTCATATATCTCCAGTTAAGAGAAGTTTTTCCCTTGCCTCTCCTTGTAACCCAGGGATCTCTTCCATCATTGATACCAGAAACACCAAGCAGATATGGTTCTGTTATTAGCAGTCATTTGGCAGAGTTTCAATCAGATATTTACTATCTAAAAGTTTAATAGCTGTCAGTTGTTTAGGGAAAAACAGATCCCCACAGAAAATACAGTGAAAACCTGGTCACAGGTCTAGATTCAGTCAGTTAAAACACAGCCTGAGGGTCCAGTTAGCATTTTGTTTGTCTCCAGCCAGGCATATTTCAGTAAGAATAGAAGGAAACCAGCAACGTGCTTTCCTCTATCTACCTGTTGTGACTCTCTGTACTGAGAAAAGCAAGACTCCATTGCTCTTGTAATTCCCAGATAAACTGTGCTGGACCATGCATAACTGGCGTTCCACAGCAGGATTTCAGATACATTTGGCAGTTGAGAGCAGAGGCTTTCTGCTCTAGAGCGTTTGTTTCTTTAATCTCTTGATTTGGCAGGCAGGCTAGTCCATCATCTTCTGCAGGAATGTGTGGAATAATACAATGAATAATACAATGATTTACTGTTTTAGGAATCCTGAGATAAGTTGCTTGTTCTACTGATCACAGCCAAAGACAGGCCAATGTCTTTGTGGGGTATGAAACCAATATAATGTATTTCTGTGTGGTTCTGTTGCTGCGTGTTCCAACTGGCAGTCATTTTACCTATAGTTTCCAATGAAGATATAGCCCACACATCACTTTGAATAGTTTCAGATGGATGATGCTATAAATTATTTGTCCTACCCCAAAAATCCACAGGAAGAGAGAAGGAAACACAAACCATATTGTGTGTTGAAGGCACAAGCGTATCTGTGTGCACCATTCACACCACCGAAAGCGTGACATTTAAGACTAAGCAAAGCCATCGGTTATGTAATTAGTTAGCAGAGGCAAACATCCTGCCTGGAAAAACAAGAACAAAAGCTGATTTGTTATATCTTTGCCATTCTCTTTAATCCCATATGCTGCTACAAATACAACACTGCTGTACCAGTGTACGTGTTCCTTCCTCACTAACAAAGCCGAAGTCGTGCTGCAGAACAATTCTTCTGCAGTGACATCAGATTCAAATGGCCTCAGAAGTAACATATTTGAAGAAAGTCCCAGGAATAGTTGTATAACTGCATTTATCATGAGAGATTACTCTGTCAGTGATGCCCTGCTGCTCCCTCGGAGACTTACATAATAGGTTTTTCTACCACTAATAATTCTGATTTTGGTATTCTCTGATCATGTGGGTATAACACAAAACCTAAGCCTGCATTCAGGCAGAATTAGCTGGGCATAGAGACAGAAAGTTCCAATTACTTACATTAGCTGTATGACTGCATTTATTATAAGAGATTACTGTGTCAGAGCTGCTGTGTTGGTCACCATGGGACTTACCTAATAAGTTTCTCTGTCACTTATAATTATTATTTTGTGATCCTCTGATCATCTGAGTATGACAAAAAACTTAAGCGCCTGCTCAGGCAAAACTAGCAGTAGAGAAGGAAGTTCACTTTTAGCTCGACAGAAATAACAGTGTTTATGCAATTTTACATATAAACACTGCTGCTAAGACTACCTCACTTCAAACAAACTTATCCTCATTAGATCCAGTGTTCTATTTAAACACAAAAACACAATAGGCAGTGCATATTTGGGCAATCATTGCATGCATCAAATGATGTTTAACCACCCATCAAGCACAATAATCCCTTAGAAATGCACCAGCTGAAATACCGTATTGCCTTTATAGACCTGAACTCACAAAGAAATAGAGGGAAAACAGTATAACTGGCCTAAATAGGATGTCATCATAGCCCAGCACAAATCTAGTTTCTATCAAGTATTCTGGAGTCATTATACAAGTTGCTGAAGTTTCAAAGATGTCTCAAAGATGTTCCCACTAACTTCCCTAGTCAGAGCAAGTTCAGCAGATAGGCATATGTTACAATGTGTTAGGCTTTCAGTATTTAACTAAAAATCTAGCTGATCTATACTTTTAAGGGTTCCATAACCACCTGGAAAGATGCACAAGAAATCTACAGTCTGAGAGAGGTAGTCTGGTTGAAATGGGAAGATTGTCATTGTTACAGTTATTTTTATTTTCTTTAAAACTAAAATTATATCATGAAATCAGCAACAGAGGATAAACAAATAATTTTACTCAAATGTTAATGTGGGCTTGACCTTGAACTTCATCGTTGTTTGTACTGACACAAAGAGAGGAGTCAACTTAATTCAGAGCAAAAATCAATTGAACAACTCATAAATCAAGTGGTTCTCAAGTTAATAGTGAAAACACAGTGTTCTTTTCCTTGTATTTGTATTAATTTGTATTAGCAAGAATCTGAAACTTTTTCAAGGATGTGGTATTGAAAAAGACACAGTAGACAAGCAGAACTAGATAAACATACAGCTGTCATACTGATGATATTTGTGTATGTGGGCATATTGACAAGCTTTAAGGAATTAAGTGCATTCACACATGTAGATATTATGGCATTTTATCTGTTACCTTGTACCAGGGCCTTGGTTAAGTTCAGGAGTCTGATGCCTACACAGATAGGTCCCAATTCATGATAAAATCAGAGGTAAGGAAGATTCCGCTGCTAGTTTTCATAGCATTAATCTTGACTGTTTGACAATGGTCAAAGACCAAAAGGAAACAAACCTTCTTGGATGTACTTTCTTAGGCTCTCAGGAACAACAGAATTTCTTGGAACTTGAACAATGTGCTTAGATCCATTAGAGACAGCTGGAAAGAAATCAGAAAAAGGAAAATCTTTTTGTCATTTTGAAGGTAGATAAGAATCTCGGTAAGAACTTATTTCTCTTACTCTTGCCCCAACTAGTGGTGAATTATTAGTAACGTATTTAAAAAACCAAACATTTTTAGTTTGATTGTCTGGACATTTTTATAAACTTTAATGTTAACAAAGAGTGAACACGGCAAATCAAATTATTAACAAGTATTGGTCGGTCAGTTCCAGCTGTCTACAATAGCATGATTTATTTTAGTTACAAAGTCTACTATAGATTTGTCAGAGTTTTATAAGTATAAAACTTCAGAAGGATTTCAGGACTAGGGCTTGATTTATTCCAAGCTTCCTTCTTCCTGGTAAAATGTACTCTTAAAAAGATATCCCCCTTTGTTGTGTTTGAATTTTTTTTCCTCAAGTTGTGCAGCAAGATTAGGGCTCCAACTACTTTTCTCAGCAAATTTCTTTTAGGTAGGAAATATCTCATGAGGCAATGCTGTACCTTGTACTAGATTCATACTCAAATAATGTAAGAAAGCTAGGAGGTAGTGCTATAACAAGGAGCCAAGCTGTATGAATGAGTAATGGAGAGAACACGGGATGCTTAAAAAGCTGTTTTCAGTATAGTATTATACACATGTACCCCAATTTCAGAATTATTTGGGTTGGAAGGAATCTTCAAAATTCATCTAATCCAACTCCACAACTTGAAGAAAACCTGATTATCCAGGTTTTACGTAGTAGGTTTTCCTAGATAATAGGCATGGTGTTAAAGATGTTCCTTTGAATAATTTTAAAACGCACACACTTATCTGTGCACATTAGCATCCTGGAAAATAAATAATAGAAATGTTTAGAAAGTAACAAGTATCAGGAGAGGATATAAACCTTAGACAGATTGTTGGTTTTAATGATTTGTCCTGCTTTTGGTTGTCTGTCTTTTATATGATAGCATTTTATCTTTTATTAATTAGTAATCCAAAAAGTAATTGAGCCCTTTTGCAAGAGAGGCACCCAAAAGCACACGAGCAAGTCTGAGTTTAGACAAAAAACTCAGGAGTTATAGGCCCCACAGACACAGTCACATGGTACTTATTCTTTCCATTCATCTCTGCTCAGTGGAAAAAAATGGGACACTTTCTTAAAATCCTCAAGAGTTTTTGTCTCATCACTTCTGTCATGACTTACACAGATTTTACTATGTAATTACAGCTTTGCAAAGATGCCCAATGGCAGCCAGGCCCATTTTCCCTGCCCACATTAACCGTTTTATAGTATTCAAGGATAACACTCTACGTATGTCTCAGATCAGTAGGTCATCTCTGATCTGAATTACGCTAACAAAACTGAGATCAGAATTTGGGACTATGTAACAGTAGTGTCTCTACAGTGGTGCAAAATTAATGTGAGGAGAATGGACCTCATTGATTTCAACAGAGCTTCTCATCAGAGTAAAGCAGTCAGGATTGACCCTGTGAATCTTGTGACACAATGTTCCAGGAAGCAGCCTTTGTTTGCACACACTGTGGTTCTTATTTATTAATATGTGAAGCCAACAATGTCTATTGTCTCTATTCATATTAGAATGTTGTCACATGAGTAGTTCAAGTGACACCAAGGATTGCAAGGCGAAGACAAGTGGTTCTCTCTGGCTCAACTGGAAATGCTATGTATTTAAATACATTACTAATTAACAAATATCCCTTCAGATTAAATTGCTCACAGATGTTTTTGGGTTTTTTTTTAATTGAAAAACACCTAAACAACTATGCCTTACTAAAACACCTAAACAAAGGAATGTTTTTCCATTAAAATCCAGGCACAAAATCTATATTTTAAAAGAAATGTTTAGCTAAATTATATGAGTATCTGAAAAGAGGTTACAGATTATTTATTGTCATAAAATTTGTCATTTGTTCCTGTGCCACTTTAATTTTAAGCACAAAAGATAGTTTTGATACAGTTTTTTCTTGCAGTTTGCAAGACTCATCTTTTTTGTCTCCTTCTCACTAGCATAATTTACTCTTACAGAATAAACAGCTTATAAAGTGTTTAACCTTATTTACATGAGCTCTATTATGTATAGTTTCATGAGAGTTTTTTGGCTCTATAAACCTAGAACAATGCTTTTTTTTTTTTCCTTGCCTTACAATTGCTGCTTTCTTCCCACATTTTAAGTGAATCAGTTTCGCATAACACATCTATTATTCCATTCAAGAGAAGAGATGAGGGCTCTTGTAAATGGTATCATGCTAATGACATTAATACAGCTGAGCCTTTAGATAATGTTATAGTGCAAGGACTAACCTGGCTCCTATACATTTCATGAATGAATAACTGAAGAATAACAAATAAGGCAATTAAATACAAAGGAATTATATCTGAATCATACTTGAAACTGTCTAAATCATTGATATGTAGAAAATTCTGAGGAGATACTCTGTCCTGGGAAAGACAGGAGCAAGTAACTATAAGGCATTTTCAGAAATGTCAAAGTGCATTTCCTTTTACAAAATCTTATTAAAACCAAAAATTGCAGTCCCCAAACACTCCTCAGATATAGATTTTAACAGGAACTGTACACTAAAATATATTTTTTTATTTAATCTTTGAAAGCCTAAACCATATTTTATGTGCCCAAAGACTAGGCTGAAAAGTATCTTAGATTCTAAAATGGAATGGAATGGAATGGAATGGAATGGAATGGAATGGAATGGAATGGAATGGAATGGAATGGAATGGAATGGAATGGAATGGAATGGAATGAATGGCTGTGTCCAACATCATGATGCTACTGAGAATTTCAAAATCCCTTACCCTTCCCTTTTAACTCTAGTGTCCCCTTGTTTCTGGCAGGAATATGCAAAACTTCTCAAACATTCAACATCGACAGACTATTGGCTCTAAACCTCCCCAAGCAGGGGAGAGAGGACAGAGGAGAGTACGAAATATGTCTTTTTCAGCTGATTTTCTTTTTATGCAATTACATCAAGTTCAGTTAGATGCTGAAATGTAGGCCAGCAATAAGAACATTTATTCTATGAGAACAATAGCTTGCTTTACATAAACAAATATACTTGAGTGGGTTGACGCATCCACCTACTTTTGAGAGCTGAGATCTTTTGTCAGTGTTTTCCAAAGCTGAATTTAAGCAACCTTCTACTAGGTTTATTGACTTCTGTGAACCCATTCTAAGATGATGGCCCCTTCATGTGTCTGTTGCAGATGTTTACGTATCCAGCTCAAGACAGATAATATCTTTGGACAAAAGGATACCCAAGGCTGAACATGCCAATGCCAAGGAAGTCCTGGATCCATCTACCTTCCATTGACCTTAAAACATTTAAAAACCTTACTGTTTGGATTCTTAGACATTTTAATACCTTCACATTCCTTAGTTACTTAAGGTTCTTCTGGACATTGTATTTCTAGCTTTGCTGTACTATTTAGAGAATATTGTGTAACATATGTATTCAGAAAAGACCTCTTAAATGCCAAAGGCATTTACTATTAACCTGATTTTAAAAACTTAGGACAATGCTGTCCCTTTCCCTTTTATGACCCGGGGCACAGAGAAAGGGAAGGCACAGTGCCAGGAAATAGCTTATCTAAGTACTCTGAGTCTTTCATAAATTAACAGTACTACCATTGGAGAAAGAAGCCAAGAGAAGAATAATGCCAGCATCACTAAACTGCAGCCAGTGTACATCCTTCTCTTAGGCAAGGGTAGTGTTGTTATATGCCAAATAATGCAGCTTATAAGGAATAGAAAACAGAATTAGAGATTTTTGTGAATGCTCTGAAATAAAAACTATAGATTCCCTACACATATGAATGAAGAACCAGTTTCTAAGAGTCTGGCTATGACTGCTGACATGAGCAGAAGATTTGTTACTGCTTTCTCTGGAATTCAGGACCAGTGCATGAATGGGGTATTGTACATGCCAAATGCTTGCCAACTTATCTCTTAGAAGCTGGTACTCTCAAAATCTGTGTACAGCAGTGGAATACAGTTCCAGAGATTTTTGTTGCACAAGCAAGAACCATATTTTATAATAGTACACAACAGACACATCTCTATTGAAGGGCCATGTTCTTTTAGATTCTCATCACGTGTTCTTGAAGTGTTTGTGAGCTTTTTCACTGACTGGGCCCTGGATCATGTCCTTCCTGCTAAATTCATTCTGCAGTGATAGACAAGATAGTTGGCAAGGAAGAACAGTGGCACCCAGTGGTGATTTGCTGTTTCTTGTGAAAATATATTCTCTTGACGGAGTTTTTCTTAGCTTTTTGAACAAACATCCTTGTATAATAGGTAGCCTTGTTTACACAAAGAATATACAGACATCTATACATGTATACAACAGTGTACATACACACATATGCTGTAATTAAGAAATTTAAACGTGTCTTTTATAATTATAACGTAATTATAATGTAGATGTAAAAGGAAATAATCAATCAAATTAATTACACTTTAGAAAAAATAAATTACTCCATGTAAAGTGCTTAGGATAACTTTATTAATGGTAATTCTATGTCTGCAGCTGCCTGGGCTGGATACAAGACAGCCCATAGCACTGGGTCAGATGCAGCTTGTCTGATACTTTGCCACTGAGCAAGATAGACAGTGAAGCCTTAGGATTTTATGATATACATATTTTGGAACTGCAACATTGCTAGAAAAGAATAAGGGTAGCAAATAGCTGCCTGAGTAACTCCACAATCCGAGAGCAGGCTTCCTTTAGGAAAAGAAGTAATACACTATTGCATATTTTTCTTTCATTAAGCTAGTACCGTAAAATATTTTATTAATTATTATTGATTGAGAGTTTGTAGCTGATTGATCACCAAGACAATCTCGATTTTCCAGTATTTTCATACGAGGAGGTTCAGCTGCTCTTTGTTACAGGGCCTTCATTGAAACTCGTCAGGCATTATGGAATAAGTCTTCATCGAATGAGTAGACTAGTAGCAAATTAGTAGGTCTAAGTTTATCTGGCAAAATCATATGGACTTGACACCAGATGTGACTTTTGTTAGTTTGATTGCATGTTAGTAATCAAAGCAAACCTTTCTAAACTGTTAAATTTTTGTAATGTTTACTCCCTCATTTGCCAAGCGCTGCTATGTTCTGCAGCACGCACAGAGCATGCATATTAGTTCAGCAAGATCTTGTTTACTTGAAACGTTAAGCTTGTTTTCTAAACAGTAGTATATAAGGAGAGTATTAGATTTGAGTAAAAAGTGCCATGTCACATATGTATTTGCAATCAGTCTTGTAAGAACTGCTTTTTATTTATACAGTACTACAAACATGCACAATGTCTGATACTCTACTGTTCTGGACACCAACTGCTATATAATGGTGCTGACAGAAAAAGAAAACAATGCTGCTGACCACAATTACTACAACCTGATTAAGACACAAACAAAATGAAATTTGCTCACAATCTAAAATATTTTGTCTCCTGTCAGTATATATTAAGTGATGCCAGCAGTTCTGGCTAAGACTACTGTAAAGCATTCACATACAACTTGGAAAATCTCCTCTCTGAAGTTATCATTGAAATTGCCATCCTGATGCTAGGTAAGTAGGTTGGGATTTCTTATATTCTAATAACATACTGCTTTCAAAAGCAGCAGGATGCTCAAATATTATGTGACAAAATGGTAAAAATAGCAAGGTTGAAAGATATATGATAGTCTCCTATTGTCTATTTTTTAAAAGAGAACCTCAGAAGTACAGTTCCTGAAAATTTATGCTGAATAAAAGAACTTAATAGAGAAAAAATAGAACATTCCTCTAGTTCACTTGGACAATCTCACAGCCAGTTATGCACTTGAGAGTCTCACTATGCTCAGACATAATTTCAGATTCCAGGAAGGCCAGGAACCAATCTTCTTCCATTGCTCCTTGGGAGAATTGCCATATCTAGCTTTAGTTGGCTCCCCCCCCCATCTGCTAATTGCAAACAAATTAACACTGCTAACATGAACACACAGTGAAGGGCGAGAATCAACCTTAGCGAGAATCAACCAGTGTGAGACTCATGGACCAAGACCCTGAACAAAAGCATATCTAAAGAGCATCTAAAGTTTCTTCCTCCAGTGAGACTAAAGATCTCGATATTGGGGTTTTTAAACCTTCAAAATGCCTCCTGGATATTAATTCTATCTAGGAGCTCACAGCTCTTTCCCAGAAATAAAGAGGAAATCATACTGGTTACAATACATTTCTGAAGAAATATAAACACGGACAACTTTTAATTAGTTATTCATTAAATGTTGCAGAATTATTTTCTGGGAACATATGCAATCCTTTTGTATTATTTGGTTTTTATTAGTAACTTCAACATGTACAAGTTGATTTTCTTAAATCTAGATAAATGAAGTGTTGTATATGGAAAAATAAATTAATAATATGCATAGATATTTAAATTGAGAATTTCATAGCTTGTTAATAGATTAAATTACAGAATCACAGAATGCTCTGGGTTGGAAGGGACATTCAAAGATCATCTAGTTCCAAGTCTCATGCCATGGGCAGGGACATTTTTCACTACATGAGAGTGCTCAAAGCCCCATCCAATCCAATCTTGAACATGTCCAGTGATAGGGCATCCATAATTTCTCTGGACAACCTTTGGACCTTCTCTCCTCTAGACCAAACAACTGCAATTTTCTCAGACTTTGTCCATAGCAGAGGTGCTCCAGCCCTCAACAGGAATACATGATATCCATTAACTTTGCTTTTCTTTAAAACTAAGATAAATTGGAAGACTTATGTTTTCACAGATAAATTTTTGAGTTTATGTTATTAAGTTCTCCCTATATTTGAAGCATATATATTCATAAAATCAGAGAATAAACTTCTCAGCAACTAGCTAGCAATATGTCTACTCTGATTCTCAGTTTGAAACATCAAAAGCTTGAGATGTTCAGGTTAGGCCCTGAATTATTCAAATCTCTCATTCATAAAGTAGATTCAGCAAATGCAGGACATATTTCTCTATCAGTGCTGGACAGAAATAATACCCCAGAGTCAGCAAATCAAGAAACATTTGAAAAAACATGTATAAACTAAGTAATAAAAAACCTTAACACTAGTGAAAACATTTCTTAATAAACCTTACATCACTAAGCGATTTCAGAACTGTCTGTGCTGTGCAGAGTGACCAACTGAGAGTTCATAACAGTGAAATAGTCTTCTAAGCCCTTTTAAGAGAGCACTTATGCCAAAAAGAGAGAGTCGCTCTGATTCTCTCTTGGGCAATCAGACTAGAGTTAGGTCAATAGTATAGTACTCACAATTTAATGACTGTTGGAACAAAGAATTAATTAAATGAATTAGGATATACCAATCTGAAGCAAATTCACAGTTAGCCATTTTTTTAATCTATAGTGGCAAAGTAAGGCATACACTGAAAGTTCCAAAGCACAGTACAGATCAAAAGGCTTGCAAGAGCTTAGAATGGATTAATCTGCATTAGTAGAAAGAGAAAATAGATCTTTCACTGACTGTAGATCTATCAGCAGTGGATGATTACTGTGAGGGTTTGATTAAACTTTCAATCCATCTTTAAGCTTTCCAATTTCTGATTTATGTGGTTTGTGTTCCTTGGTGCTGTTTCATAGTTCAGCTAGTGAAGTAGAATCTGGAATATACACAAAGCAAGTTGTGAGCAGCATTCTGTCTTATTTTGAATAATTGCCAAATAATTCTTAAGCACTTGAATTTTATTTTAAAGTTCTATTTTGAAAAACTGCCTACATTGAAAAAAAAAGCAAATTTGAAATAATGAGAAGAAATGCTGAGTGCTAAAACTACAGATCATTCTGTGGACTGAGTTAGAATAATTTGGAGGAAAGTCCTCTAACATTTCTGCTTGGATGTGAGAAGAATCTGGTGAATAAGTTTTCACATGTCAAGACGACACAGAAATACTCTCATTGGTAAAATGATTGATAACCATGCTGCCAAGGTTTTGTCATTTATTATTCAATTTTGGGAAAGAATACGTTTCAGTGAAGAATATGGAGAAGATTCAGAGTGGAATAAAGTTAGTCAGTTTGCAGGATTATTTACAAAATCAAAAGCTGATAAAGATGTTGACAGAATACGCTTAAAACTCTTCACATTAATACTTCGAATTCTTAAAAGTATTTCACTTAATATTACAAAGTAGTCTAGTAAAATAACAAGTGTTGTATAATATAGAGACGGAATATATTCCTTTTTTAATGAAGAACCATATACTATTAGTGTTTCTGTTGAGACTGAGACATACATTGTTTCAGGACCCTTGCTAAATTTCTTACCAAAAATAAGGCAGATTTTTTTGTTGATATGCTCTTACTGTCAGACAACCATTCTCTTTATACAGACAAATAGAAAATATCTATATATGGAAGCAAAGGAGAAATCATGGTGAATTATACCCTCAACAGAAGACCAAGAAAAAAGTGTCATATAAAGATGCACATACTAGTAGTGTTTATTTTTCAGAGAGTACTCTAAACATAAGATATTAAGATAAAGATCTTTTCTTATCATACTAATTATGTCAATGCTAAGAATTTTGTTTCTAGTGGTAATGGTATAGGTTCCCAGACAAATGATCTGGCGGCCTGAGATAGGCAACATGGGCAAGGCATGTAGATAGGGACATTTCCAGTTGATTTTGGGATATTTAGCTGACAAACACCCCATAGTCAGTCTAATTAAGTGTCAGTTTCAGATACATAGGGTTTACTAATGTGCGAGGCTAGCCACGTGAACATAAACTACCTACAGAATCAACTCAGAACCTAGTGACCAGAAGAGAAGAAGACTGGAAGATTTGAGAAAGTCTCTTCCGTGTTACCCACTGATCTAGATTACAAAAATGTGATTTCACATGAGATAGTAAATGGCACTGGAATGGTATCTGCAATTTTATTGCCTTTCATTTGAGCCAATATGTCTCACCAACGTTAGAGATCTGGGAATTGCATTAAAGCAACTAAGAAGGACTTAGAGAACTGAGTGTTGATGCACTGTGTGTATTACATAGTATTCATATTATCCAGATATCTCAGCTCTTTAAGGTATCTACATCTCTACCTCAATTAATGGAGACCCTACTATGGTTAGCTAATTGTGTTTCTTTAATTCCACAGTCTTCATGGTCACATTTATGTCCCTTATCTTCTTTCTCTTGCCTGGGCTAGGAATACTCAGTTCCTTCAAAAATGTGTATTTCAAATCCCATCTGACACAATCACTCTAAAATCTACTCTATGTCAAGCTCTTCATACAATATTTTAAACTGGACATTCTACGTACCTATGGTATTGACAGAGCAAAAAGTTGTAGTCATTCATATCTTCCGTGTAGCAATTGCATTAATATATAGACATGGTCTCATTTTTTAGCTAACATTTTACATCTTTACTTGTATCTGTTTTATAATCCACTACATCCTACAAATTCTTTTTTCTGAGCAGTTATTTTTCATTTTGCAAGGATGATTCCTGGTTATAATATTACATGATGTACAGCTTATCTTTTATGAATTTCCCCTACCTGATTTTAGAAAACTTTGTCATGAATCTCTGACTTGCTGACACTACATGTCAGTGAGTCCCCATAGTTCCTTGTTGTTTACAGATCATAGATACACTTGTCTATCATTAAAGCAGTTAGTGAAAATGTGGGCAAGACCTGGGAATGACCAGATTGTCTTCCAATTGTCTAGACTGGCATTAATCTTCTATATATCTCCATGAACCTGATAAGGTAATGCAATTTCATTAAATCTTATATCCTTAGTTTACCAGGAAAATTCCACATAGAACTGCTAAAATTCATACTGAAATCAAGGCAGAATTTCTCCTACCCTCTTTGATAGATATTCTGCCTAATAAAAGCACTGGATATGATGTTTTCTTTGCTAAAAGTGTGTTGATTATTGTTGAGATATTTATTATTCTCTAAATATTTGCAATTTGATTCTTATCTTTCCAGTGTATTTCTGGACAACTACAATGATTGACTCTTAACTCCCAAGATAATTCCTTTTATTTCTCAAAATGTACTGTTAGTCCTTCTTCTGTCCACCAGAACTTCTTTCTGATGTACCTGTGTTGTCCATAGTTCATCAGATTTTATTTTATATATTCTTCTCTCTGTCTTTTCTCATCTTTCCCATTTTTTCTATATGTCAACTGAGAATGATACAAACATCCAGCTTTTTTCTAACCTATGTTTATAAAAACACATCATAAACCATTTTTATTGGATAAATTGTATTTAGATGAATATGAGTGACATATTAGACTACATATAATAGTAGATCAGATATCTTATCACAAAGGTTATGTTACTGAAAAATGCTTAAAAGTAGAAACATTTTAAAAAATAATCTGTAGATGGATAGTGGCCAACTAGTGTTTCACATCTAGACTGGCAGAACTTGTTCCCTGTTCCCTTACTTTTCATTTTCTAAAGGTCACTAATATGGTCAGAACTAGATAGAAAGAGGACACAGAAATATTTCTGAAATATTAATCTCTGCTGTTGTCTTTCACAGCCATGTCGTTCCTCCATCCTTCTCATACATTTAACCAAAATGCAGTTAAATAGTAACACAATCAGCAGACACAACTGCATCAACAATCTAGTCCAGAGGACCAATACGACAAGGACATGTTTTGCCATGTTTGTGAGTGCTTACATTTTGATCTAGTAACAGGAACAAGGACCTAATTTTTGGAGTTGATCCACCACTTTCAAGCATCTCTGAAAAGCATTAAAAGCAAAGGGAAAACAAAATTGTCGTATTTGTTCACTGATGGAATTACAAATATCTTCTTTGTTAAATCCCCTTTCCCTCTGCTACTTTGTTAATTATTAACTGGAACAAAAAATTAAGTCATTGCTTTCTGAGAAAATCTTCCTAGCAAACTAAACTGTAAATTAACAGCTAATGTGAGATAATGACATATACACTTACTTACAGTTAATTACACTAACACATTTACTGCTTTCACTACACATTTTTTCCATATTTACATGTCAATTATAAATTACATTCTTTATAGAACCTGATGTCTTGAAATTTAGCATTGCTTCATAGAAGCTAATCACTCTTTGTAACTTTTAGAAATCATATGGTAGAATTATTTTTTGGTAAGTAGTATGAACTATGAAGGAAGAATTTTGACTTGTTCTGGAAGCACCAGAATAATGTCATTGTGTAGGCTTCATCTGCAATGCATAACTGCATCAACTGCAAAAATACATAACTGATGGATATGACTTTATAATGAAAGTAATCCATTATTTCTGCATATGCCAACTGAGGCAATAATAATAATTTTAAAAATCTCTTAAATACCAAACATCTGTCTGCACACCTCTGTATACAGAAAAAAAAACCTGTTATAGCTGAAAGTCAGGGATTTAGGGATGGACTAATTTCCTGGATTTGCCTTGTTTGGCACTCGCATACTGTAATCCCACCGATTCAATTAACTAAAATTTAAGCTAAGCAAGTATCTAGGGATAGGATGCTATATGACATGTCTACGCAAGAAATGACATTAGTTTACTGCCACCTAGAACAAAAAAAGAGGATGCATCCACTGTGAATCTGTAGTAGCCTTAGGGCTGTGGTATCATGTGATGAACTTGAGCACAATTGAACAAGTACTATAGTTCTGAAAACTTGCATGTTCTAAGCAGTGTGTATGTATTATTTAACTCATTACTTTGCATAACATTAAACACAAAATTAGCTGTTTACAGCATCCATCACACTGTGCTGCAATAATGAGTTTCTGAGTATTTTTGTTAGAGAATTTTGAACCACCAACTAACACATGTTGCAGTCTCCAGTAGTATATAAGAAAATCATCATTCAGAATGGTAAAGAGAACTAGTTTATAACAGACTAGTCTAAAACAAATTAATTTCAATGAAACATTTTGTTTACCTTCCACAGGCTTTAAATGAAGTCTACTGGTCCACTAGACAGATGAAGTTTTTCTCTGTTGCCTTGTTGTATTTAGCATCTGCATTTGAGGAGGTTTTTTTTTCCACTAGTGTTGTAATCCTTTTTTAAATTGAAAAACAAATTATTTTACTTAGATTTCCCTTGTATTAATGTGTCTGTGACACACCAGACTTCAATTTCTAAAACACTAGAGTTTAGGATTGTTGCCTAAAACAATGTAGTTAATTGCTATTGTTAGTTATAGCAAAGTTTCATAAGTAGTTAGAGAAAAGATATTGTTTTTATGGAGAAAAGCATATTTCATTTGTTCATTGTGTTACTTTAGTATCATATATCAAATCAGTGTTTATATTTTATTGAAATACCCGTTCTTCCACTATGAAAGCCTAATTTGCACTGTTAAATTATTTGTTGACTTCTTCCTTTTGTGTGGTAGATTGTTACCTTTGAATTTCATATCTTTAAATATGTTTGTCAAGTAACAGTGTGAAGTAAGACATTTCCAACACAAGCTTTTTAATTTCAAGGTTTCAAATGAGCAATGAATAAGCAGATAGTTGTCAGGGAAGGACATACAAGGGAGTGAATAACAATAGAAGAAAAAGATGGGTAAAAATAGTCAAATAAATTGAAGCTTTTAATCAGATATTGTAATTTTTTTTCCCAATTCCCTACACTACTTACTGATGACAAACAGTTGACCTGAAGGAGAACTCAGCCTATTTTAACACTGGAAAGTGAATAGGGTTTATATATTCAGATGTCCAGAAAGGCAGGTCAATAAACTAGGACTCTGGCATATTTGTTTCGCCACTTTCAAACGAGTAACTCTGTCCCTAAAAGGAATTAAAATTCTCTCCGTTATTTTTCATGTGTGTTCATTTTTGCTCACCTTTGAATAGCCACTCTGAACTACATAAATACAACAGTCACTGTATAGACACTAATCTCTGAACTCTCAATAAGAATTCGTTGAAGAGTATTTTTCTCCAAGGATGTCATTTCCAAAAATGAAACAAATTCATTTTCACTTAATTAATTTTCATTCACAATTAATTTTCTTGAATTCCAGGCCTCAAAGTAAATTTTACAGTCCAAACTGCAAACTCCAGTGTTATAACAAAAACAGTGAGTGGAAAAAAAAAACCTGAAAAGATACTTCAAATTCAACAGAAAACAGAAAAAATCCCAGAAAAGCTATACAATTTCTTATTGTTGTTGAAAGAAATCTGCTTCTCAGGGCTACTCATATTGTTCTGACGCCATTGCATGAAGGGTAAGATCTGTCACATATTGTCTAACATCTAGAGAAAAATAGACACCCGTTTAATGGTGTGCTACATTTCATTTTAAATAGGTAATGGGAATCAGAGATATATTGACCTTAATAAAGACATACATTGCCTTTGTAGTCTATCGAATCATCGATGTGCTCTGAGTACATATTTCCCCTGCTAAGCAGTATGGAATAAAACAAAAATGTGGAAAATGCAGTGATGATTGCTGTTAAACGCAGTCAACACGCCATCATTAGAAGACCACACAAGTAAACCACACAATCAAACCACAGAAGAAAACTGTGAGAGTAAGAAAGCATAAGGGAAAAAATTTGAAAGCCACTCTGAAATGTTGTCCCACAACTGATTACTAGAATCTCTTCTGGTAAAACAAACAAAACCTTTGTCAAACCACATAGGTTATGTAAAGAACCTACAGCAGACATGCTGAGACTGGCAATTTGTTGTTTACATGCAGAGAGCAAAGAGGTGTCTCAATGAAAACCATTGTTATTTTATACTCCCATATTTATTTTCTCTCTCCATAACTAGCAAATTTCACACAAGGAGATCTAACCACCAACAATCATCTGGTTTTCACACTTTGGGAAGGAGAATGTAGTGGCTAAAATGTGTAGAAACAGGAAAATGCTGGTCTTTAAGACATACAAATTCTAAATGTAGCAAACAGAAAAATGGAAGTTCTTCTACTAGTCTAAAAGTTGCACCATGCGCCAAAAGCTGATTAAAACAGTATATCCCACTCTAAGGAAAATTAAGAATTTTATCTGTTTCAACCAATTCTGTTCTTTGGGAGCCAAAAGACCTATGTCAGCTCCAGAGCAGCAAGAGTCTGGATGTAAAATGTTAGTAACATAGGAAAAGCTGGATTTCTCATAACCTCCAGTGGTCTGGTTGTCACAAAGCTGTCCAATTTGAATTTTTCCCATGAGAATGATTCATTTGTGCAGACTATTTACAGGGCAGGACATTATTTTATTTCAGGCAGGAACATGAAGGATGTGAGCAATGACTGTCCTCAAAAGAGAGTATTCATTTTCAAATTGTGAGAAAGCAAAGAAGACATGCCAGAAGGTGATTCTTAAATAAGTTACAGGTTGTGAAGTATAAAGCAAGACATATGCTTTTTCAGAAGTCTCAAATGTTATATACTGAACGTATGTCATTATGTCAAACATTATTTTCGTCTCCTTCACATTAACTACTACTGCAGCATGATCATCAGCTTTGACTTATTATCCATGTCAGTTATGTTATGTCAGTACTACATAGTTTTAAGTGAGGGAACTTACTTTTAGAAGTTGAGTACTAATTCCATATCTCGGTGAATGTAATGTGAGGTCCAAAAATGCAGCAAATCTCAGTTTATCCAACCTTTGTTTAAAGAGAAGTCACTTTATATGCTAGGAAAATTAAATATATTTGAACTATGCCACCTGATCTAGGTGGACCTGCTTCTGCAGGGAAGTTGGACTAGATGACCTCTAAAGGTCCCTTCCAATCCCTACCATTCTATGAGTCTATGAAATTTTTGGTGATATATGCATAATTACTACTATGAAAATGTACTCATAATTCCTTGAAATTTCTATGACTTTATAAAATTTCAAATATTTCCAATAATGACAAACTTTGATTTAGCATATTCAGTGTGAAAGTTTAAGACTATCCTTTATGGCTACTTGCAATAGTCAATTGGTTATTCAAAAGGAAAATTCAGTCTACACCTTTTTGAAATTTATTAATACATTTCACCCTTAGGTAACATAAACTCTCAAAATCTGAAATAATCATAGCAGTCTCCATTTTATCTCGAAAAACTCAATTGTTAGAGCAGCAGACTAGGATGAATCTTTCCACAGAAAAGCTCCACAGCTTCTCCAAATTCGTTGTCCAAACTAATATCAAGCTGACTCAATTTAGATCAAATGAGAGGTATAGCCACTTACTGTCATTATGTGATGGTCAGCATTTGCAGTCCAAAGAAAGAGTCTCAAACAATTTTTTTTTCCCTATTGTTCACTAGCTTGATCACTCCAGGTACCTAGGATACTATTTCTTAATTATTAAAAAGATCAGTTGCCAAATTAAAAGGTGATGAGTGATAGCACACTAAGGTGATATTTCATATTCACATACATGAGCTAAGCTTTACTTGCCTATGCATAAAACAGTAACCCATGTGAAAGGACTCAATCAATTAAAAACTTAGATCTAAAATTGCAGGCTCAGATAAAGACTTAAGATATCTCAAATGAATCAAAGAGTCAGAGAACATAGAGGCCTCAACAATTTGTCTTTGTTGGCCTAATTTTCATGCAGGGTACAGCTGTTCGGTGTTCAATGAATCAGAAAAGCTTTCAAAAAGTCCAGGCATTTGAAGAGGTATTTCAGAATTATTTCCAAGATTTTTCTGGCCTTGGGTTTAGAGGTCTTTCTTGGATATTTTTTACTACTCTAGTGGGGAGTGGGGAGATAGTGGTGAAAAATATCCTGAAACTTTTAAGGATTTTTCCTCTGTTCGTGGACTGTGAGGATATCTGAAGACAATAGAATGGCATTGGCATGAGTGCACAAAATGTTGTTTCCCATGGTCTTCTGGGTGTACAAGGACCATGCGGCTTTAGAAAAATGCCCTGCAAGCAAACACTTTACTACATCATACAAATGTTTGTTAGCAGTTTATTATTCCAGCAGAGACTTGCATGTTTCAACTGGCTTCCCTTTTCAAACACAAATCTTATCAATCTATAATGATTAGGCAAATAATGGTTGCGTTAATTTATTCTGTCCTTATGAAGCACTTGCTTACTGAGAATTTTAAAGACTATAATCTTACAAAAACTTTGCTGCTGATTTTCTGTGGCTTATTTAAGCTGTTATTGGTTTGGTTTGTTTTTGTTGTTGGCAGCAGAAAACTAAATGCAGCATCTGTTCAGAAGGGAGTAAAAACACAGTGCACAGCTCCTAGGATGCTGCTTTTTGGTTTTGCTTGTGTTATTTTAGCTGCAACTCTACAATGCTGCTCATTTAAACAAGACATTAACAAATTTGTTAAATACTTCTCAGTCCTAGGAATACTCAGATTTTTTCCTCTGATATGCACCATCTTCTGGTTACTTTCCCCAACAGAATTAGAGTAAAAATTACACTTTCTCTGAAAAACAATTTTGTTGATTTTTTCTTATGCTCCTGGGAAAACCAAAACATATTTTCTTTCGTATTTTCTTAAAATAAAACAATATATTTCCCTATTAATCCTGAATCTGCACAATGTATACTTTAACTGCTTTTGTACATGGTGTAATTTTTTCTCTCAGACCTGTCTGAAAAACACTTCAAAGTCTGAGAAGCTGTAAAGTTTTCATTAAAGTTTTGTGTTGTGTGCATCTTAGTATGCAGCTTAAATTCAAATGGTTTTGAAAGAAAAAAAAAATAGAATCACAGATAAAAATAGTTACTTGAGAGCCTTTTTACTTTATCTATGCCCTTAAGCAGGCTTATACCTAAATTATTCTTAACTTGTATATAAATCGAAATTAGTGGTAAGTTTTTGCTGGAGGCATACGTTTTACAAAGTGCTTTTCAAGTTATCACACTTCTCTGAGCTTTCTGAATTAAGTCCTTAGCAGTTTACAAGAACTTCTTGTGCTAGATTGAGTTAACAGAACAGGATGGGACATGGGCATTTATTTATTTGCAAGCCATTGCCTAAATGTATGATCCCATCAAAGTAATGTTGTTAGGAGACAAAGATTTTCTCAGGTAGTTTTTAGCAGAGGTTTGAAAAGATTCCACATTGAAAACAAAAGCAACAGATTTTCCCTTCCTATAGTAAATCATACCTTCAGGTAGTCAGCATTAGTTTATTACCAAATACTTTTAAGCTACTGCTTTTCTTTTTCATATGTGATCAATGAAGTAAACACCTCCTTTATTCTAAATATGGGCTTTTTTTGTTTTGTTTAAGAAGAAACCACACATCCTTGTCATATTGTATACATGCACTTGTCTGGTGTGGAAAATTCAAGTTATTAGTCTATTAGTCATAAAGGATCTTCAACATTTCAAAGGAAATAATATTTTCAGAAAAATGAAAGACAATAGAAAACAAATAAAAACCTAAGTCATCCCTTAATCCTCAAACAGTCCTTTGCTGTAATCAAAATGCCCTTAGTGCTCATCTAAATGTAAATTCCCAGTATTGGATCTAGTGATATCTTACAGTTTGTAGGAAGACAGCAGACCAGGTTTAGACACAATTTTCTCTCTCAAGTACGGTCTTGGCAGCACACTGCAGACTCTTAAATTCCTTTACCCAAGGTATGTAATTTTTCTCTCTCAGAAGCATATACTATATATCATGGAGAATCTTCTATAAAGGAAGATGTACTAAGAAAATGAATTGTAAGCTACTTCATCTACTGCAAAAGACTGCTATGAAACCAGAAATTATGTTACATGTGAAAGGCTTCCTTTAGGTAGGCATCACTCCACACAGAGAGGTGGATGTACAGAAGCAAAATTCTATATGCATGTAAACAGCAAGGTCTGCTTAAAGTCGCAAATCAGAACTCTCCAGTTTTCCTCAAATAGACATGGCATGTGTTGCAGTAGTCTATGCAGTGAAAATCATTCTTCTCCCTTCAAACAGATCTCAGGTTAAAGGAATGAAGTTTTACAATGTTGTGTCATACTAAATATAATGTGGTAAAAAGTTGCAAGAATTGACAAATATCTACTTACCTGAATTGCATTTAAAATAATCCGGGGATTAACTACAGTACCTGAGAGAATCTTAGCCTATGGCTTAGATCAAACTTGAAGAAAGTCACCTAGTACTTTCCCTGAAACCTGAATAAAGTCCACCATTCAAAGCTTCTAAAGTAACCAGATTCCAAACCTGGAAGGAGATTTTCCAAAGAATTTCCTTTCTGTTTGGGTTCTGGAGTAAGTGACAAGATTTTTCAAGAGAGAAGATATACATCATTACATTAGGTCACATAAAGAAGCTGGATAAGACCTGGACTTCGAGAAGCTTACTGGAAGCCTAGGAAAAGAATTTAATTGCAGTAAATAATTAGACCATTCTTGGGGAAGGATTGCTTGGGAGAGGGAGAGGTTTTGTTTTTGTAGCTGCCAGCAACAGCACAGTACTAAGTGTGCTATTTAGCTGCAAGAGCAAGTGGATGATGATTGGTTCTCATTCTTTCCACCTCCAGGCAGACCCTGAAATTCCTATTTAACTGACCTGGCATGCCACAACTAAGATGAAAATATGCTTTTACAGTGTATAAATAAACACAAAAATAGAGAAATACAGTGTTCCTTTCGTCAGCAACTGAATCACAAATAAACTTAAACAATGGCCTCTTTGAAAATTGGCTAATGCCTGAAGAGAAAAGGAGGAATGCAAGACCAAAAAAAAATCTACCCACAGTCTCAACAAACTGATAATTAAAATCAAACTTGTTTACTATTCCAAATTGTTTAACCCTTTTGTGTTGCTTACCCCTACAGACTCCCACATACCCTATTGTATAAATGGCTCATTACACAGCTGACATCATAATTTAGATAGACTTGGTTATACTTGCTTGGAAAACAATATGAAATTTTCCATTCTTCCATTCAGTGAATGGATGATTTACCCATAAATCTGAGCTACATTTTTTTAAAATGTAATTTATATGTGTATATAGATATTTATGACCTAACACATAGCCATGATCCACTGATTTTTTCCAGCCCAAGACACTTTTTAAACTGTCTCTTAAGCTAATACTGCGGCAACTCGGATATATATTGGATTTGGTGGTGGCCAGTGTAAACAAGACTGAGCTTGTCCACTGTGGTGATTGAAAAACTATTTCACTCCTCTGAAGAAATTGAAATATATTCTAAATTTTCTCACCACATATTTTTCTTCTCCCTGAATATAGCAGCATTCAGTCTTAAAGAGACTAAGAATTTATGTTTTCAAAAATGTTTCTAAACAACATATGCTGTGTAATTACTACTAATTAATGTATAACTACTTCTAAAATAAATTTTAAAACTCCAACTTGTCCTGAGTGTCTATTCATGGGACCATTAGCTAAAAAGAAAAAAAAAAAACATTAAAATTGCACACACACCCATGTTCTACAAAACCCATGATCTAAGTGAAGATTCTTGACCCAAAAGTTATTTGCCTATTTAATTACCATTTCACTCTGGTATACACAGCTCGAGAAAATCATAAAAACAAAATGCTTCTGTCTATTAAACAAACAACTAGGAGTCCATTATAACTCTGCCTCTGCTGAACCAAAGTTTGGGGACTTAGATTTTAAATTCATTTATACAGCTATAAATCCGAAAGCAACATCTGTTCAGTGATAAACGGTCCTCCAACAAATGACTCGTTGCTAATCTACAAGGGCAGAGCCTTCCATATGCACAAGAAAGGGGAGACAAGCTACAAGTCTGCCAGTTTGATGGATCTGGTTTGAGTATTTTAAAATAACTGAACTGAAAGACAGATAATAGCATAGTCCAAAATTAACCAGAAAGGCTGAAAGGCACTGAAGAAGCATTAAATGAAATCACAATTGCTTAATATTATAATAGTGAGCACACAACTGCTGGCAAAGAGATAAAGGCCTTCTTACATCTGCTGCTTGAAACTAATATCTACCTGCAGTCATAAGAAATACATGATTCTCAGACAACCAGGTGGGATTGATAGGTGGCTTCTTCACACTGAGATAACAGCACTTTAGTACATCTGTAAAACACCTACATTTAGAAGAAAAAAATCTTCTATAAAACTTACAGCAAAATAAAACATAAGTTGATATGATTAATCCAGAAAAGCTGCATTGTGTTTTTTCCATTTGTTACCTTAAAATACCTTTCTGTATCATTTGCAATAGATATTTTTACTTCTCTTTGCATATTTTTTCTACCACTGTGAATGTAATTTCCTCTCTCAGTTGAAATTCATGTAACAAACTCGTTATCTGGAATCTTTTTATGTAAGCTGTTTTAATGAGATTTTTTTCTTCTGCAAAAGAAGAGTAAAATGTGAGATGTAATTTCAGATTTTGAAGGGATAATTATAAAGAGTATTGTATTTTCTTCATACATATTTTAATAGTACTCCATATTTTTTGTTTTACAGTTATAGCCTCAGAAGCCTTATCCCAGTGAAGTAAATGATAAATATTGTGCAATTTTTTATGAGTTTTGGGAAAAGCCCTTAGAGAGCTGAACAGTCTCATAGTCTCTTTCTAGAAAAACAAGATATTTCAAAGAAAGAAATCAATGTTCTTTTCTGCTGCTGCAAGTGTAAGCCAAAAAAATCATCAAAAATACCTATTTTATTTTAATTCTATTTTTAAATATATGCAACAGACGGATTCTTTGAAAAAGTACTCTGTTAGTGCTCACATCCTCACAGCATGTCAATTCCCAGTGGAATTAAGACTCACTACCTGTTTAAGAGGAACTGATTTTATACACAACGCATTACATGCCCATTACAGATGTCTAATATAATCCTTTCTCTCTTGGGTTATCTGTAACAAGAAGCTAAAAGAATGTGCTCTCGTATCATTAACCATATTTCCCTATCTGACATTACAGATAGTGGCATATTACATACACAATGCCTTGCTAGAGTGACATGCTAAGAAAAATACTCTGCAAATGACGAGAGGTGATTGGTTTATAATCACTTTCTCTTATTCACTGACCTGTGCTTTGGTTTTTTTTTTTTGGTGCCTGTGCTGTTGTTGCCCTTGCAGGTACAGCTTGTCCCCACTGGAACTAGAGCTCCCATAGGCTGTCAAATGCACTTGTACCCAGACATGTCTGGTTAACAAGCCACCTTTGTTTCCAATGTCATTGTTATTTTAGACTCTTATAATAGTTTCTTAACAGCCACCTAAGGAGACTTAGCAACTCTCAAGCATTCAAAGGGGTGTTCAAGCTCTTAACAATTACACATTTAGCATTCAACTGCTCTGGCAGCCTCAAAATCCACAACAATTTCCATGTCTACTGCTCCTTCTTCTAATTAAAGTAGCTCTTGGAGGTAAACAGTTTGCTTCATTTCTCTCAGGATATTGTAATTTTTACACTTATGGTCAATTGCCCACAATGGGTGATAAGACTATTAGTTTAAAAGAAGCGTAGTAATACTAGGCAATTTATATGAATCTTTACCTCATGAGCCTGGGCAGAAGCTACCTCCCATCTGTTCACAAGCAGGAAAGAATCATAGTTCAGTCTATGGATTTCAACATAGCAGATGTGTCAGCTCCTCTCCGTCTCTCATGCATTGCACAGGACAAAGTAAAACAACTAGGCCAACTAAAAAGGTATTTTTGTTCTAGTTGGGTAATAAAATCAGCTTCTGTTCTACGTAGCAGAACTGAATCAAAAGAGTGAACAGAAATTTCCATGCATTACCTCTGTGGAGCAAGCCCTGCAGAAAAAGGTTAGGAGAAAAGGTGTGATTAGTAAGAGATATAACCCCAAACAAGTATCCCAAAAGGCAGAGGCCAATGTCAAACTGCCTTCTGAACAAAATTTATTTATGGTTTAACCAATGGAAAATTATGCCAGAAGTGATTGTACCCCCACAGAATATAATGAGAGAACATCAGTTTTCATGAAGGAAAATATTTCTTTAGAAATGTTTCAAGTTTTCAGAACAATAAGAAGAACAGTCATGACTCAACCAACCCACACTCCCTCATAGATGGCAAAGCTGGTGAAGACATTCAGCTTCAGTATTATACAATTTTGCTTTCAGGGACAGCATACTTAGGATTGAATATTTAATGAGTACTGACTCATTTTGGCTGATCAGAACCACATGTCTTCCCACTTGATTCAGTTGCTGATCTGTAGTATATTAATATCTTATTTGAATGTCCTCAAAATACTTTTGAATAAAAAAGTAACATATGTGTTCCCAAAACAGAATATTTTTCACCACAAGCCTGATGTATCACCTTCAAAATAGTAATGTAGATATAGGTTAATTTTATATAGCATTGGAGTGTATTTTTTTATATATATATATGTTGCTTTGAAAAACCTTTTCTTAACATTCAAAATGAGCTCAGACCTAGGTTTCCTGAACACATTTTTTTAAATGATGTGATTGCAGTTGAAGAGAACTTCAACCCAAAATCTTGGCTATCCCTTAGATTTCTTATTCCCCTATTTCTGGGACAGATTATAAGCAAACAATCTACCTTCAGAAAAAAAAAAAAAACAAAAAAAACCCACTTA